>JAMKCH010009815.1:0-76025 GCA_023653785.1 Ophioderma brevispina | reverse complement strand
TGGATGACTGTGAAAGCAGAGGATTGTCTACCTATATAGTACTTTCCAATAGAAGTAGGAAGCAGTGGTTTCTGCAATACATCCTCCTGAGCTAGTAAAATCACAATTCCCATGGCGAAGTTCAATAACTTTCATTCTCCACCATTGTGTTGAGCAAATACATCCCCTGTATTTTAGTATGATTTATGATACTCAGGACATGCATGGTCAGCTTTTGTGAACGCGTGCCCACACAAGGCTACTGAACTGAGCCTTAGGTATATAGATTAGTATGTCTTACCGCATAGTGATGTTTGACCTCCCCAATATATTCCAAAGCACAATAGCTTTGTGCTTACTCTACCAGTACTCTACACTCACTTGTAGTGTTATTCATGAACAGAAATTTGCACAAGAGTTAGTATTATGTGATAGTCCAACAGATTTTCCCTGAGCTCTGAATCATAGCCAAATGACCACTTCTGTTATAGTAACTCTGATCATCAGTGAAAGACCTGTTGCATAATATCATGAATATAAATCTCAAGTGAGATTTTGAAGTAGTATGAATTATTTATAGTTATGACTTTGACTTAGAACTCAAACCAAACTTCCAAGTTTTTAGCGTGTTATGGCAATTTTAGAGGAAAGCATGAATACGTCATGAAAACACGCAATATCGCAAAATGACAATTCACCAGCCTAGTTATATTACAAGTATTGAGGGTGCTTCTCTCTGCTTATCCTGTCAGGTCCTTCACCGCGCGACGCGATGATGTGCGTTGCGCTCAACGGCGTGAAATGTGCTTAAATTCCCACCGTTAAGACCATGTGCTTTTTGTGACGTAAAATGGTCAAAACAGCTGTTTTAAATTGGCAAAAAATCCAGGATAGAGTTGTCTGCATTGGATATAACCTTAGGTGGTAATGACAGAACACGTACATACTCATGTTTTAAATAGTGCAAAAAACAGTAATTCGTGTAAAAACAAAAGCACTATCCTTGACACCATCCTTAACACCAACATTTTGGTAAAAGTTTCTTTTACCATTTGTTCTTGGTCAAATCATAAATTATTGGACTGAAATGCTGTTATTTTGTGTTTTTACGTGTTTAGCCTCGTGTTCGTAACAATGTGGTTCATCAATACTACAAGGACGAGACGGTAGAGATGGCCGCGATGGGAGGGACGGCGAAACTGGGCTAAAGGGTGAAGGTGAATATATGTTGCATTGTTCGTTAATCAGATCGACGACCTCAAAATTTGGCTCTCATGCATAACAGAGACATTGTCAGGTATAAACTGATAAAGCATATACAGAGTGTCTCAGAAAGAACCTTACCCTCCAGAAACGGACATTTTTGCTTACTTAATCAATTCCTACCCTTGTGTTAGCTTTATACTATGAAAATATGTACTTTTTGGACATATGGTGAAAACAAGAAAGAAAACGGTGAAAAAATAACCAAACAATGACTGTTTCCCTAAATATGATGCAAACCTACTTTGTCCACGGGTAGCAATAGTAGACAAACATGTACACTGTAATTCGTACGGATTCGAGCACACGTAAGTCCTCAGATTTAATTAATTTGTTCACATGTATTGCTAAAATGCACCTGAAACATGCACTTAATTTGTTCTTCAGAATGAAGTGACCTAAATCCACTCACCCGTCTCCCATCATAATGCAAATATGAATTTGGTTAAAGCGCACTTTTCAAATAATGGCATTGGGGTGACTCCTACAATGGCATATTCTACTGAACTGCTCTTGGGTTAAAGGACCATCGTTCATCGTGAATGGGTAAACGTTTTCCCTCAAAGTAGGGTTCCAAGTAAGAGGGCAATCAAGGGGAAGAGAGAAAAAAAATCTGGAGCATGGCAAGACTCTAAAATGGTGCAAAAAAGGTCTAAAAATGGTCTAAAAAGGAGGGTCTTAAACATCTTTATTTGGGGATATTTGCGTCCATGGTTTCCTCTGCTAATGCTAGCCGTGGACAAAGTAGGTTGGCATCATTTTTAGGGAAATAGTCATTGTTTGGTTATTTTTTCATCGTTTTCTTTCTTGTTTTCACCATATGTTCCAAAAAGTACATATTTTCATAATGTAAAGCTAAAACAGGGATAAGAATTGATTAAGTAAGGAAAAATTGCCGTTTCTGGAGGGTAACGTTCTTTCTGAGACACCCTGTACATGGGCCTACAGTTTGTTCATTTAATCATTTGGGAGTAGTCAGTGGTTTCGATATAGTCTTTGCCAAAAACAATCACTACACGGTTGGGGATGAGGCGTCATTGTGCAAATCGACTTACTTCTGTGCGAATATAATACCGAGTGTCTAAAAAAAGAGAACCCTTAAAGCGCCCACTATTTCACGAAGATTAAAAAGTAAACCATACAAATTACACATCTGAAAAGTGAATTTTGTTAGGTTTCCGACACCGAAACAATCTTTCAAAAAAGACACATATTGATCGAGTTATGTCCGATTGAAAATGTGTACCACTTTTTCATTATATTCGCGGATTGTTACTGTTTTACTTCTGTAAGGTTTCCTTGCAGAAGTTGGGCTACCTGGACACAGATCAGGACGCCACCTGTGATTGCGGAACTGCACCACAGACTGGATAGTCTGCCCAATGCTGGAGCAACAATGCACAAACAAGGACCTTGCAGAATTCAGTGAAGTACCAGATATTGTACACACCTCTGGCTCGATCATATTTGAGAACCACTGTGTTTGGACACGATAAGAAGAAGACTGTTTTAGTTGTCTTTAGATAATACACATTCTCCAAGCGCATTCTTTTGTTTATATGGTTTCTTTTGTTCTTGCAACAAAGGTCAGTTCTGATATTGAAAAGGTTAGTTTCATTTATTAGAAATTCCAAGATCTTACCTCATTCTTCTTCTTTACTGCGCATGCCCCCTCCCCGACTTGGATGCTTGTAAGACGGACGCAGGCTTAACTGACAGACAGGGCTAATCCAAGGAAACTGCATTTTGAGTGGGGCAAACTTTTTCTGATTGTGTTTTATGTCCCTGAACCCATACTCTTTCCAATAATCTTGGGGACACCCAGATTTTTGCCTCAAATCCAAGATGGCGGCCAAAATTCAAAATGGGCCGCCAAATTACCTTAATTAGATTAAGTATGTGGAACTTTTAATTTCCAGATTGTTCCAGTGGTTCTGCCACCTTTAAGCTATACACCTGATTTCATGTGAACACCACAACCACACACCCCTGATGTGGTCTCAGCCACGATGGCGCAAAATCCAAATGGGGCCACAATTACGCATTAGAACTATACGCCTCTTATATTTCCATTTAAACCTTTTCTTGCTGGATATGTTTTTCTGACTCTTCTGTGTGTTGAGCTTACGAGCCACCTAAGATTTAGTCGCAAATCCAAGATGGCCGCCAAATGGCCACCAAAATTACCTTAATTAGGGGTGTAGTGTGCCGGAGCTTTCCATTGCAAGATTTTTCCGTAGTGCCATCATTCTAACCTTATACCTTCAAATTTCAGCAGGACAACCACACCCTAATTTGGTCTCAAATCCCAGATGGCGGCCTAAATCCAAAATGGCCGCCAAAAGCTACCTTAATTAGATATCTAGTATCACTTGAATGTCACCTCATTGGTTCTCCTATACCTATAACCTTCAAATTAAGCTGAAACGACACCCATTATGGTCTCCTCAAGAATGGCGCCTAAATCCAAATGGCCGCCCCTAAGCTACCTTAATTAGATATCTATATCACTTGAATGTCACTCAGTGTTCTCCTATAGCCTATAACCTTAAATTGAGCTGAAACGGCCCCATTATAGGTCTCGAATCCAAGAGATGGCCTAAATCTCAAATTTGGCGCCAAAGTACCCTAATTTTGATATAAGCGTATTTTGAAGTTTTCCATTTGTTGCAGTTTGTTTTTGTTTAGAACATCCAACGGGATAACAAAATTGGGGACACACACAAATCAAGCCCATATAAAGTTTTATGCACTGATATTGCAAGCATTATCCACTGTGAATCACGGCAGAGAATAACTTCCTTAATGCTGGAGAAAAGATGTACAACCACTGATCTCTACTAGATGTGTTGAAACCAGTCCTTCTATCCCAATAACCCATCTTCTCTCAGCTTCTGCCATTCCTGCTTTCTTTTACCTTCCATTCCCCTTGAATATGTTTTTTCTAGGTTGCCTTCATCTCTTCTACTGATATGGCCAGAAGTGATTTCAGCTTTGAATTCTCGATCGGGGCGGTGTCACACATTCTATCTGGGTCATCATTGCTCAAAATGTTGCCCTAGATCTTCTCAACATTCTTCTCTGGGACCACAATTTCACAGGAGGCAATCTTCTTGCGGGTCCGCCTTCACTGCCTATGTCTCACATATACGGTATATATTGCATTGCTATGGTGTTCATGATTCATATCTTTTAAGTATATGACACTACTAATTTAATAATATATAATCACAGTGGGTCGTCGAAATTGATTGAAAAGCATTTCAGCAGTTTCTTCTGATCATAAGGTGATATCAGTTGTGATGCAGATATAGACGATTGATCGATGCATTGAATCGGGCGAAGTGGAAGGAGGAGTAAAAGAATGATTTCTACGAGTGTGAGGTATCTGGCCACCCCGTTTTGCGGGGACAAAACTGATTTAAACTTATGTTTTACTACTACTAACCCACCGCCACCACCTCCTCCTCCTCTCTTCCTCCTCCTCCTCCACCTCCACCACCTCCTCCTCCACATTTAATGACGCTTGACATGATTTCTTGGTAAGTTATGGACAAAATTAGCATAATTAGCACTTTAATACAAAATCTGCCTCTGGTACCAAGTAAACCCCATGTATACCCAAAAAGTAAATAGAATCTGAAGGAATTCAATTTGAGGACATTTCGACAGCCATTTTGGATAGTGACAACCATTTTGGACTTGAATTCATGTTTGTGTGGATCTTCAAGCTAACTGTACAATTTATAGATTCTGAGTGACAAGCAACTGCAAAAATGGAAACCTCACATACTCTATACCTGTATCAGCGTTTTCAGTTGAATTTGAATGTATAGGTATAGTGATAGAACCACTAAAATTACTTTCAAGTGATAACCTCAACATACTAGATGTCTAATTAAGGTAACTTTTGGCCGCCATTTTGTATTTGGGGCGCCATCTTGGATTTGAGAGCAAGTTATGGGCGGTGTTTCAGCTGAATTTGAAGGATATAAGTTTAGGAGGAAAGCACTACGGAACATACGGGGTCTAAACACACATTAACTGAACCTTCAAATTCAAGCTGAAAGCAGATGGGTTACGGGATGAGGACTGGTTTCAACACATTCTATTGAAATCAGTGGTGTAATCGTCTGCAGCATTATAGAAGTCTATTCATCTGACAGTCATTCACAGATGGACACTGATTGCAATATCAGTGCATAAATTTTAATATAGGCTTGAATTTGTGTGTTGTCCAGTTTGTTATCCGGTGGACGTTATAAACACAGTGAAATTAACCTTGACATTATTTCTTAGTAAGTTATGGACAAAATTAGCTATTGTACAATACAAAAATCGCGTCTGGTCCAAGTAAACCCCTATGTTACACAAAAAGGTTTTACTTTTGCTGCAAATAAGAAATCTGGAGGATTCAATTTGAGACATGTTGGACAGCCAACTTGGATTGAGACAAACCATTTTGGACTTTAGTTCAAATTCATTGGTTTTGATGTGGATCTCAGCTACCTGTAATGGAGATAATTCAAAATGACAATCAACTGCCAAAATGGAAACTTCAAAATACTCTTATATCAAAATAAGGGACAATTTAGATTTAGGCCATCTTCTTGGATCGAGGCCATAATGGTCGCCGTTTCAGCTGAATTTGAAGGTTTATAGGTTTAGGAGAACCACTTAATTGACCTTCAAGTGGTAAACCTCATCATACTAGATATCTATTAAGGTAGCTTTTGGCGGCCATTTTGTATTTTGGCCGCCATCTTGGATTTAAGACATAATGGGTGTCGTTTCATCTGAATTTGAAGGCTATAGGTATAGGAGAGCCCTTAATTGACCTTCAGTGATAAACCTCATAACTAGATATCTAATTAGGTAGCTTTTGGCGGCCATTTTTGGATTTTGGCCACCATCTTGGATTTGAGACAATATATTGGTGTCGTGTTTCAGCTGAATTGAAGGTAGGTAGAGGAGAACCACTTAAGTTACATTCAAGTGATAAACCCCAACATACAAATACTAATTAATGTAGCTTTTGGCGGCCATTTTGGAATTTAGGCCGCCATCTGGATTTTTTTTTGGAGAAACAAATTATGGTGGTGTTCCTGCTGAATTTTGAAGGCTTAAGTTTTTATAATGAGGGCACTACTGAAAACTCTTGCAATGGAAAGCTTCCAGCTCACTATACCCCTAATTAAGGTAATTTTGTTCGCCAATTTTGGCGGCCATCTGGATTTGGACTAATCGTTAGGTGGCCCTAAGCTCAACACACAGAAATAGGTTCAACTAACAATCCAGCCAGAAAAGGTTTGAAAAGGGAAAACTAAGAGGCAGTATAGTTCTAATTGAGTAATTTTGCCCTCAGTTTGATTTTGGCGCCATCTTGTATCTGAAGACGGCACATCATTGTGGTGCTTGAGCTGAATCTATGTGTCATCGCTTAAGGGTGGCAGACCACTGGAAACAACCTGGAAAAAAAAATGTCCACATACTTAATCTAATAAGGTAATTTTGGCGGCCAATTTTTTTTTTTTTTTTTTGTTTTTATGTCTGAATTTTGGCCGCCATCTTGGATTTGAGCAAAATCTCGGTTGTCCCCAAGCTTATTTGAAAGAGTCTGGGTTCATGGACATAAAACCGTTGAGAAAGGTTTGACCCCACAAAATGGCAGTTTTTCATTGGATAGACCCTGTCTATACGTACGCTCTCGTTCCATTTCAACATGTCATCCAACCGTCCCAGTCAGGAATCGTATGAAAGAACTTTTCCCAAACCGTATTGTTGGAATGGGACATGCCATCGAGTGGTCCGCCGATATCCCAGATTTGTGCTCCGCTGACTTCGTCCTATGGGAAATTGAAGAGTGCGTGTAATGCACAAGGACCACCAGCAAATTGCCAGAACTTCGCAACAGGTAACCGCTGTAGGACAAGACTTATGTATAGTAAAACACGTATCTTGAAAATTGAGGGCGCCCTACTCATGAAATCTACGGAATGCTTATGAGATGTTTCTGCACTTAAAAACGGTGCTAGTTGAAAAAGTTTATAATGTCTACTGCTGTCTTTGTATCACAGTGGGGAGTCGCATGACACGATTGTCAGTATTATGAAAACACTAATACAATCTTTAACATTGTCTTAGTTTCATAAAAGCTGTACGCGGGGATTAAAGGTGATTCCTTGTAATAAGCGGAGAAAAGGGTCAAAAGGAGACAGTGGAAGTCCAGGACAAGATGCCAACAACTCAGGCATTGCGGGTACAACTTGATGTTCGCTGGGGGCGCACTTCGTGTCCAGCCACTGCACAACTTGTTTTATTAGGTATAATCCGTAACTTATAGGATGAGCCAATTTGTATAATTTGCTTTTGGACGTTTTGTGAAAAGCATAAAGTTTTGGCACCTTTCAGAATAAACCATGCTTAATAGGAAAACCTCTTGTTTGTTTACAAGAATACATTATTAAAGGGATTCTGATTTTTCCACTTTTGAGAAGAACAGTATTTTTGCAGTAGTATCCTCCCGTCAAAAAGAAAAATCCACCCACACCACGATATATGTAAAGGTTTACCTAATATCTTGCCCTGCAATCTGCCACGCTTCTTGATACATTCAGGCATTCATGCTTTCATATGCTGAGCAGAACTTTTCACTAACATTTCAATGCGGTGGGGTGATGCCGGCAAAAATGTCCATTTGCCGACACAATTTTTTTCGGCAAATTGTGTCGGCAAATGGACATTTTTTGCCGGCATACACCCAAAGTGTCTCCCCGTCGATTTGAAAATCTAAATGAAATTTATTTCATTCAAATGTTCCACTTTCATCTTGTTACATTAAAGGTGCTTGTTCCGAATCTTGTCCATCGAGTTCTCTACGTGATATGGGAACCTTGTATACGCTGACCATCAATTACCGTAGGAAACAAGCTTGCGGTTTTGATGCTAGACGCTTCAATGTATAGTGTAACGCCCTATTCACTACTGTGCCAATATTGATGGTTAACCATTAAAACGGCATGTTTTTTTTTACATCTTGGGAAAGAAATGGATTTGAAATCTCAAATTTGAGAAATATACGGCCTTTCATCTCATATCAAAATTGATACTACTTCCGGTTAAATCAGAGGGGTCCCAAAGACGATCGGAAGAAGCACCCTTAAGATTTTACCGACAGGTCAACACATTTGTTGCCGTCATAAGTCTGTTAAAAAGAGAGTGTCACCCCCTCTAGGGACGGCCCTGCATGAATGATCCGGGAATCGACCATGGCAGCGGCGGATTTAAGGAAAAGGGCCTTGTCAGCAGCTTAAGGTGGGGGCCCTCGCGACGCAATTTCGCGCTTTAGTGTGATTAGGGGGTGTCTGAGTGGGGATGTTCCCCCTCAGAAATGATCTGGTTTTAAAGTGCGATTTGACGCATAGTTGATCCTGATGGTCACGCTGCTAATCGCCTATCGGACACTCTATGAAATGTAGGCCTAGTTGTGTTTCATACCTCAAAGAGACCAGTACAGATTGTTAATGGAGCGTTTAAAAAAATGCAGGGGTAGGGGATGTCTGAGGGGGGTGTGGCCCCTCAGAACTGAAGAAATTTTGAAAATCTGGTCTTAAAATGGTGCGATTTGATGCATAGTTTTGATCCTGTTGGTCATGCTGCTATCACCTATTGTTTTTTACCTCCAGGAAACCAGTACAAATTGTTAAGGGAGCGTTTGCAAACACATGTAGGGGGTGATGAAAAAATAGAATTTTAGGCCCCCTTTTTGGATCTCAAAAATCACAGCCCCTTTTTATCCGTTAAAACCCTGACGTCAACCCCACAGAATATCATATAAACACCATTTTCATAAGCAAAATTAGGGTATTTTTTCTTGGCTGTGGCACCACCTTTGAAGGGTCGAAGATTTTAAAGTCACCCTGGTTACAAGTGTTTATGAACGGTTCCTATTTGATAACTGGGGGACCTGGTGCAAAAGGATTTGACTTTTGCAAAAACATAATTATCACCCCCTGGGCCCATCGCATTTTGGTAGGAAAAAAATGTGTGGGGCCCAGTTTCCTACATGGGCAATGTTGATAATGTGAAAGAACACTGGTCCGCATAAATCTTGGGGGGTCACTGGCCGTTTTTTTTTGGGGGGGGGCAGAGAGCAATATTTTAGGGGGGGGCCTGTCAGCAGCTGCTGACACTGCTGACTCTTAAATCCGCCACTGGTCCATGGTGACGGCATGGGAAAAATCAGAAGGAATCAGGGGTTGGTACATTTTGTGACCCCACTTTATCTGCTCCCAGTTGAATTCAGCAGCCTTGAAGTAATAAAGTACAGTATTCCCTGCACTTTATTCCGTCAAGGCTGCTGAATTCAAGTGGGAGCAGACAAAGTGGGGTCACAAAATGTACCAACCCAGGAATCAGAAATAACATTTTCTTTGAACCATGCCATTGGCGACAAGCCCTTTTCCCCATTAGTTGGGTCATGTGGAGGAATTCCGTGACCGTGGAAAGAAGAGCATCGTTTCTCAGTGGATTGGTCTTCTATAAAGGTTAATGAACAAATTTAGAGGGGTGCCCCTTGTGAAAGTGTGGGCGGAAGCCAGGAGGGGGAAATTCATAATACAGGGGTAAAAAATGAAAGATGCTTTGATTGCTGTAAAAAGGTAACCAACGTGTTCGTCTTGTTACAAGGATTACAAAAAGTATCGCTTGTACTACTTACACCTTATAGTTATGGAGATATAAGACAAAAATCGTCAATTGTCAAAGGTTAATCCCTAAAGTTGAATCTTAAGTAATTGCTCCGATTTCTTTAAAAAATGGGCTCAATTTTTCATCTTTCCTCAAGACTGCAACAAGAAACATTTGCACCCACATGTTTTTTAAATTCGGAGATCAATAAGGTCAATGGGGTTGACCTTGTTTGTCATTTATCTCAAAAACAAATTCAAATGAGAATGTCAACTACTTTTGGTTGTTCAATTCCCTGTTGAAAGGTTACAATTTGAGAACCATTTTATAAAATGTGTGCAATAAATTAAAGATTTACCCTTTGGTGATGACCTTAGACATTTGACGAATTTTGGCCTTATACCTCGGTAACCTTACCCTGTAGGTAGTACCAACTATAATACCTTTTTTAATCCTTGTAACAAGAAAAACACTTTTGGGGCGTTTTTATACAATCCAAGCATGTTTCATTTTTTACCCCTATATTATGAATTTTCCCCCTCCTGGATTGCCGCCCACACTTTCCTCGAGGGGCAGCCCCGCTAATTTGTTCATTAACTTCATGGAAGACAAATCCACTTAGAAATGATGCTCTCTGCTCTCCACGGTCAATGAATTGCTCCAAATGACCCACTACATTTGTTTAATCAAAACGGTGCAAATTGACACCTGTAGCAGAGAGTCGACCATGCATGGTTTTCCTTAAGAAATGTGGTTGCGTTTGTCCCTCATTTTACCTAAAGGGCATTTGGGGCACAAAATGGATCCTTCAATGAATTACCTTTTATTTGTGTTCAGTTTTGAAAAGGTTCTATTTTCTCTTTACCGGGAAGTGTTAAATCTCTTTACGCTCCATTGTTTGTGAAGTCTGGGTGTCGTGGATCTATTGGTCACTGATTTTGGGGAAATAAATTGAGTGTCATTCCCACAGGGTTTCCGTGTACATAGACGCCCGATCATTTAAATCAAAAATTATACTAAGTCGAAGACAAGAATTTTACTTGTATTATAAGAAAGAATAATTGGTCATAAGAACACTTGGAGCTTAAATCTGAAGACCCATTCGTCCTGGTTTAAATCCAACAAACTAGCAATTAAAATGAAAATTTGGCTGAAAATACAAGATGGTGGTCATCAGTGTTTGTTTTCTAGTTGCTTACAAAAATACTCATCAGAAAAATTAGTGGAAGACAAGCCATTGGCATGTTTTATTATATGAAAGATACTTGGATAAGGAATACTTTAAGACTCCAAATTGAAGATACATTCGCGTCTTTAGTTTCGAAATCCACAAAATTCTAGGAAAATTGGTCAACATCCAAAATGGCGAATAAGCAAGAAATGATCAGGGCCGCACCCTGTGCATTTTAAATCATTTCAAGAAATTGCAAGTTTATTGCAGATCAGACGGATATGTCATTGTTAATAATTTATTATTAATTTACACACTTGGTTCCCGCCCCCCCCACCGATGGGGACAACAAAACAACCGCAAATGACATGACCCATAGTCTATATGACCCATAGTCTATAATGATAAGTCTAATAGGTATTGGCACATTCCCTCATGAATAATACCCCTGATGCACTGAGACCGTAAATCTATGCTTTAAAAATTTGGGCCACCTGGTTTTTAACTTAAAAACACAACGGCCAATATATAAATTCTGACTACATATCGGCTAAAAAAAACAAATATTTTTCCGTCGTAAAAAATTCACAACAAAACCTCTGAATTTCTCATTTAAAGTTAAAACGCATAGGTCTTTGTTTTTGACAGAATAAAAGTTTAAATGACCAAAAGAATTAAAAATGGTGTCACCACAAACACGCAATACATAGATCTACCTTAATTTATATTATGATCGCAATGTAACTGATCAATGTAACCTATTCTTGAGCTCTACCAGGAACTATAGGGCTATCATTGTTTTCTGTGGGTCTTCTTCTCAAATGATGGCTAAAATGAAATTCAAGATGGCTGACCATTTAACGTATTACAATATTATGTATCACTTTAATATATTGCGGAGGTTTTTTGTTTCCTTTTGTGTATATTACACTTAACAACGACATTAAAAATACAATCCCCGGACCGCGGTGTCGTCTGCCGTCGCGTTGTGAATGGGGCCGAAGGTCACATGATAGGTCACGAAAGTCACCAACATGTCACCCCACCCGACCCCCTCCCCTCCTTTCCACAAAGTTAACACTCATTGTAGCCCTCCATGAACTCAACACGGCATGCAATATAATTAAGGGTTTACATTTGAACCACACACCACTACACACACACACAGATCACACCAACCGACCCATGCAGATAATCTCCTGTGTGCCTTCTGCGTTCTTGCAGAGACGACACAAAAATAATTATAGCTACCGGAAATGGCTTCCACTTTTTCTTTTTTTTTTTGAGTCCAAAATGGGCATTTTTCACCGACCTTATGTTTCTTTATTGGCGACCCTTTGAGGCAATGATGCCCAGCGCTGTTCTGGTAGTAGCTTAAAAATAATTTAATCAACCTCATTAACGCTCTACTTACTTGCATTTTAGCAATTGTGGCAGCCATTTTGAATTCTTTTTTGAGTGATTAAATTAATGAATTGTCATTTTGTTCTCTAGATCAAAGACCTACGCGTTGTACATTAAAAAAGGACAATTTCGTTGCCGAAGTCTTGTGTGCGTTTAAATTGACATTGTTAGCCATTTATGTTAAAATGTGTATTTTGGGAAGCCTTCTGTTTTTTAAGTAAAAACAAGGGTAGCCAAAAAGCAAATATTAAAATTGCAAAGTAAAAATAACTATTGAAATACTGCCTGAGCTAGTATAGATATGACCTGGGATGAACAACCCTTATGAATTATGTGCCACGATTCTACTTTAGTTTCAAACGGTTTCCTGGCATATGTTCGCTAATGTTAACATTGTACATAACTATATTGTTTAAAATAAGCTTTTGGGCCACCCTGATTTTTCACTTAAAACAAAATGGCACTTAATAATGTACGAAGGCATAGGTCTTTACAGCTACAAAATAAACTTTCAATATGTTGATAATGAAACCAAAATATTAAAAATGGCCGCCACAACCGCTAAATACAAGAAAGTTAATGACAAGTTCATTACTTAGAAGATAAACATAATTTTGATGATGCAGATTTATTTAAATTATTGTTGAACCACTACCTAAAAACCTATGAATAATCATTTTGCATAAAATGGCAGCCATAACGAAATAACAAAATAGTGAAAACCAGCATCATTCTTGGCGATGCATTACTCCATCAAGTAACTGAGTTCAACTGGGCAGTACTTTTACTGAAGACGGAAACTTGGACAGAGAGCTAGACACTATCCGTCACAATAAGCTCATCTACCAAGGACACAGTTCAGTGGGTTGTACTTGTACATACATTGACATGAACTGACCTTGTGTGATCTGGGTATCATATATCATACCAAAAAACCAGGGGCGTATTTTCTAAATACACTGGTGAATGAAAGCTACTGAACCTTGCCAAGGGAAATGAGATTTTACTATCTCATACATACATACAATACATACAATACATTTATATACCGCCATTCCATCAAGATCACGGCGGTTTGTAATGACGATACAAAACATAGCAAACAAACTTAATAAGGAAAAAGGTGAGATTTCATGTGCTTCTTAAATATGTTAATAGTATCGGCTGATCGGAGTGGAGAAGGGAGAGTGTTCCACAGTTTTGGACCCATGAAATAAAATGATTTGTTTGCAGCAGAATGAAGAGTTCTGTGGCATATTTTGTGTTCACTAAGTCGAGTAGAGTCGGTTGATGAGCAAAGACCAGCACGTGCAGGAGAGTAGAGTGATAACATGGATGCAAGGTATGATGGGGTGCCCAGGTTTATTAAGCATTTGAAAACAAGAAGAATTACTTTAAATTGGATCCGTTCCTTAACTGGCAACCAGTGGAGTTTTTTTTAGGAATGGTGTGACATGATCCCGCTTGTTTGCACAAAATATAAGTTTGGCTGCCCAGTTCTTTAAACGTTGAAGCTTGTCCAAATCAGTTTTGTTGAGTTTGCAAAGTCCAGTTATCTGCGGAGACATTGACATTTGACTGTCAAATACTATGCCAAGATTGCGAACATTATCAGATGGTGTGATAAGTTCAGATCCAATTTGTAAGTGAACGGAAGGCATCTTGTGCTTGTTAAAAGATGAGATGGCGATAAAGAATTCTATTTTTGAATCATTCAATTTTAGCATATTAACAGTCATCCACAGTTTAATTTCAGTAATGCAAGCAGAAAGTTTGGATAAAGCACTTTGTATGGAGTCATAATCAGAGGGATTGAATTTGAGGAACAGTTGAATGTCATCTGCATACATATGGTATGAAATATGATGTTTCCTGATAATACGACCTAATGGAATTGTGTATATCTTGAATGAGCCAGGTCCGACTATAGATCCCTGTGGTAGTCCATAATTCATAACGTGAGGTTCAGAAAAAATGCCATCAATGCATACCTTGGTTGTTCTGCCAGTAAAATATGAGGTGTACCATTTGAGTGCAGTCCCTGTAAGGCCGATCTCATTTGCCATTCTATTAATCAGGACATTGTGCTCCACCGTGTCAAATGCGGCGGAGAGGTCACATAGTACCAGGAATACACCTTGCTGATTGTGAAGACTGGTCATGATGTAATCTTTGACATGCAACAGTGTGGTCTCGGTACTATGTAATGGCCGGTATGCAGATTGCAATTCCTCACCAAGATTGTACTTTTCCATGTGTGTATTAATGCAGTTGAAAACGTATTTCTCCAATAATTTGACAGGAATGGAATATTGGCCACAGGACGATAGTTCTTAAAATTGTTTGGATCAAGATTCTGTTTCTTTATAATTGGATTTATGAGAGTCTGCTTAAGGACATTTGGAAACACACCTGGGGATAAAAACAAGTTTAGTAACTTTGTTAAAACTGGAGTGAACACTTCAATATTTTCCTTAAGGTACCAAGTTGGTAAAGGGTCCAAAAGAGTTTCTCATAGTGAGAAACTCGCTGTCAGAAAGCAACCAACATCACATTTCTCCTTGGACCAATTCTATCTCACGCAATATTCACTATTACATTCTGCTACCAGGATCAAACTTGGACTATGAATAAGAAGATGAAAAAAAAAATAATCCGTGAAATGAGGTGTCCTTGTATTTAACAAAACAAAAAAAGGTAAGATCAGGAACGAGGCCATCAGGATCGTGGTTGGCACCAAACCTATTCTTGATAAAATAGAACCTAAGCGCATCAAGTGGTTTGGGCATCTAATGAGGATGGATCCGAAATATCTATGAAGTCCATGATATACTTCCAGTCGCAGCGAGCGATTGGCGTGCGCAATACCTGATTTTGACCTAAGATCAAGTGTTACGCATGCTCACGAGCAGAAATCGTTCGCTGCGACTGGGAGTATACCACGTGCTTTAGTGCGTACAATGGTCAACTGTCCGGTTCCAGACCCGGGGGAGACTAAGGTAAAGATGGTCAGACGACATCCAAAAAATACTGACAGCTCAAACATCGCCATGGCAGAAGCATCAAACAGAATTACCTATGAAAGACCTATCATTTATCCGCAACTCTGAAAGGAATAAGCGGTCAAAGAAAGTATGTATTAGGGTATTTTCCCTAATAAAATTAAAGGCGTGTTCCGTACACAGGGCTCCCTTAAAATGCAATGTTCCCTTCTCACTACACTTCCAGACTTTTTGATTAGCTTTGTTCAAGGCGCTCTACCAACTTCATTCATTCGTGAACACGTCTGATATAAATAATGTCATCATATAAGGAGTGGAGCAGATCCCCTTCTAACTAAAATTAGCGAGAATTATCTCTATTAAACACAAAATTTGAGATCTCCAATTTCACCTGGCCTATGAACCATGCTTCCACTAACGAATTCAATAAGTTCAACTCAGGCAGAGCGCCTTGTTCAGTCTGTCAGGTTTTTTTTTTTTCATTTGCATATGCATTTGCAAAAAATTGATAGAAGTTTTATACAGGGAAGATTAAAACCACGAAGCAATGTAATCAAGGCTGTCACTCTGAGTAGCACAACCACTGCACCTGACCATAACAGGTGTTTGTGGTTTTATACCTAGACTAGTAGGATCCTGGATCCAACCAGTGTGCACAACAGACCACCAGGCAGTGTACCATTTTTGTTTATTTAATCTTTCTGTAAACAGGGTAGCCCCTTCAATGCTAAAGCACTGATTTCAAACCCGAAAACACAATGTTCAAAATAATTGAGAATACATGTCAATAATACAATACAGTGTGAAAAAAAAAAAAAAAAAAAAAACCCTTTCTCTCTTTTATAGTAAACAAAATACTTGTCCTGTGAGAAATCTTTTCTCAAATAAAATTGAGAAAATAATATTTTTAAAAGTTTAATCAGAAAAATGGAGGCCATATAACAATTTGCATATGCATTTGCAAAAATTTGATAGAAGTTTTATACAGGGAAGATTAAAACCACGAAGCAATGTAATCAAGGCTGTCACTCTGAGTAGCACAACCACTGCACCTGACCATAACAGGTGTTTGTGGTTTTATACCTAGACTAGTAGGATCCTGGATCCAACCAGTGTGCACAACAGACCACCAGGCAGTGTACCATTTTTGTTTATTTAATCTTTCTGTAAACAGGGTAGCCCCTTCAATGCTAAAGCACTGATTTCAAACCCGAAAACACAATGTTCAAAATAATTGAGAATACATGTCAATAATACAATACAGTGTGAAAAAGAACAAGTTTGTCGGTTCTTAGCAGACAGCCTTGATCAAGGCTAACTTTTGATATGCTATTTCTTAAAATAATTACGAACAGTTTGATTTTGTTGCAATTATTTTGAGATTCTGCTATATTTTGCTTTCATTTTCCTGAACTAGAAAAAATACGTTTGTGTGATTTTGGTTGATTCGCTTGTCTCGTCTGCCATAAGGCAGGAAGACACACAGGGATCACTTTGTCCACTGTTGTTGTTGTCCGTTGATGTAGTCTGTTGTTGTGAAAAAGGATTAACATTTGCCCGTAATATCCGCATACTTCAATGCATTTAAAACAAACTTGAATCATAGGTGCAACGTGGGATCGCTCATTTGTTGATGAGGTCAAACGTCACATACCAAGGTCATGTGAGGTCAAGTTGTAAGATGAAAAGTTGAAGTTCAGTTGGAACCAAACTTGGTTTATGGATATTACATGCACACCCTTATTATTTATGAAGTCAAAGGTCACATGTCAAGGTCAAAGGTCACATGATGCCTATCATTTACAAACCGCGACGGCAGGCGATACAAGCGGTCCGCGATATTTTTACAGCTGTGTTTTGTATTTGTAGGTGTTGCTGCTGGTGCTCGTTTCAACCATAAGGGTGGTGCGGTTAATTACCTATGCCTTCCCCTTGATCCTGACTTCCTCGAAGTGGATGCTGGAACCGGAGGCGACCGTGACCTTATATATGGTGCTGAATATGAAACAAATACCTTCCCTCCACTTGCTAGCCTTCACGATAACGACGTCCCATGCGCTGTCTGCAGAGTTATCGGTCGCAGCACACTGCTGATGATTCCCGCCAAAACAGGGTGTCCTACAAACTGGACAGAGGAGTATAAGGGATACCTGATGTCTGAGTATTACAATCATATTAAGCAGAGGGAATACATATGTGTTGATGAAAATCCTGAGGTTCGTCCCGGTACTAATTCAAATGTAGACGGCGCCCTCCTTTACAATGTCGAGGCTCGCTGCGGCGCGCTGCCGTGTCTGCCATACGTCAACGGTTACGAGTTAGCATGCGTCGTTTGTACCATTTAACTTGGTGTCAAGACTGTCTTTGCAAACACTGATTGTTCAGATATGGCAAATACAGGTATATGGATTTGTTAAAATGATAGATCAAAAAACAGACTGCCCAAAGTACAGTGTCATTTGTATCATACTACAAAAAAGTAAATGTGCAAAATAAAGGTTAGCATCACTTGTAGAAAGAGGAGGATGTGAATGTAAGTAAGGTATGGAATTTTCATTATTAAAGCCACTATCAGCGATTTCTTCATAATGTAAACAAATCGCGCCCCCTATTTTTCATCAAAGTCCATTTTTTTGCAATGTTGTATTGGTAAAAGTGTTGCAGTAAAGATCCTGCAAGTGGCTAGGCGTAATACGCCCTATTTGTCAAGAAATGATGATTTTTATGCTTTGTTTACTAATAAAAGTCGGGACCCGACTTTTTTGAAGTCTAGAAACAGCTGTAAATGGTACCTTCATGACCGCTTTAAAATGCTTAAGTCTACGTTTTCACAAAGAATAGTATAATATAAGGTGCTGATATGACCTATACTAGCAATTTAAGAATCAAATTGGGCATTTTGATTTTTTTTTTTAAAATGACTGATTGTGGCTTTAAATGACATGTATATTGAGCTTTGATGTTGACTGTATCGAATTTCAAGTTCCTGTCTGCAATTAATACATATTCTTTTGAGTTTAAAAAAGGAAAATTTTTAATTTGATGGATTTTTTTTTCACATTGTGAGTAATTTTAAACTAGAAGTCTATGGTACTCGCATCAATGTACATTAATATACAGTTGGCACAAAAAGTATCTCGGCATGTTTTTCGATCAGTATTGTGATAACTCCGATAACTTTGAAAGTTTGCAAGATATACATTTTGTTTCCTAGGTCTTGCTCTTTCATTTAACACCTTGCTTGTAAAAACCGTGCAAAAATGGCTGATATAGAACGCCCGAAAGACGTCAAATCCCCAAACAAAAAGCACCGCGACACGAACAATCAATATGGCAAGTAGGCTTTCTTGCTCATTCAGTCAGAAACCCTCTTTGTGTAAAATCAATACACACGTATTATTGCGTTGTACCACACAGTATAGTTACACAAGAGGTCAATAGGTTAACTTGACCAGACCTGTCCTCCAGAACAACACAAGCGTGCATAGAATACAAAGCATCACCTGCAGAAATAACTGAAATGTTCAGGTGAACCAGGATGATCTGGATGCTTGGATGATCTGGAGGGCAAATAAATAGTCCATTCAACATAATTTAGCTCCGTAAAAGGGCCCTATCTTACTATTAAAATGCAATGTCATCCTGGGATGAATTCACTCCTCTTTCAAAGTAGCGAGGCTCCCTGTCCAAAATAAGAACGTTGTCCAAGTCGACGTGGTGGCCTGACTACTCTATGTGGATATGCAGTGATATCTCGGAGGAGGTGGAGCTTGGGCGGCGATGTTCAAGAAATCTGGTCCTGAGAGAACGTTCAGTCTCTCCAATATACGATTCCTGGCATTTACCTCTTGTGGTATGCCCTTGACAAGGAATCATATAAACAGGACCGGTGATATAATTCTTTTCAGTCTAGTTGTCCTTCGGTGCTACAAGATATTGATGTAAAGTCCTAATAGGTTTAAAACAAACACGTATGCCATGTTTATTAGAGTTCCTACGGAGAGCTTCAGAAATACCTTTGACATAAGGTAGAACAATTTGTCCTTTTGAGGATGTCGTACTGTCCTTCTTGTCAGTTGGTTTGGCAGTTTTTGGTTTACCGATTTTATTGAACGCCCATTGAGGGTAACTGCACCTAGAGAGAGCCTGCGTGATGTGATGCTTCTCTTCCACAACTGCCTGAGGGTTAAATATAACAGTCTCAGGACGATGAAACAATGTTTGGATTACTCCGAACTTGAGATCCAGGAGTGCAATGGTTTTGGGGTGTATAATAATTATAATAGGGCTGTTTTGATATTAGAGTGTATCGGTGCGCATGGCTACAGAGCGCATAGCTCTGTAGCCATGGCGCGTATGTTAAAAAAAAAAAAAAAAAAAATTGATGTAAAGTCCTAATAGGTTTAAAACAAACACGTATGCCATGTTTATTAGAGTTCCTACGGAGAGCTTCAGAAATACCTTTGACATAAGGTAGAACAATTTGTCCTTTTGAGGATGTCGTACTATCCTTCTTGTCAGTTGGTTTGGCAGTTTTTGGTTTACCGATTTTATTGAACGCCCATTGAGGGTAACTGCACCTAGAGAGAGCCTGCGTGATGTGATGCTTCTCTTCCACAACTGCCTGAGGGTTAAATATAACAGCCTCAGGACGATGAAACAATGTTTGGATTACTCCGAACTTGAGATCCAGAGGATAGTTTGAGGCAAAGTTCAGATATTGCTAAGTATGAATTGGCTTGCGGTAGATCTTTATATCAAAGCTGCCATCTGTCTTGATGACTATCAACGTGTCGAGGAAGGCTAATGATCGATTATCCTCCCCCTCTGTGGTGAATTTGATATCCGGATCAAGAGAATTTAGAGAATTCCTGTACAAATTCCTTCTTGAGTTTAGTATTGGTATCGCCGAGATATCTATACCACCATATTTGTGGGTGGGGTGCCGTGCGAATGGCTATCTGTTCTAAACGTTCCATATATAGGTTACAAAATATCGGCAAGACTGGCGACCCCATCGCCGCTCCATGGATTTGTTGGTAATATGTCCCATTATTCACAAAGTATGTACAACGTAGAACAAATCTCAATAAGTTTCAACAAGACACTTCGTAAAACCAACAAGGACACAAGCAATTTTTAGTTTTTACACATTTCAAACTTAATGGCAGGTATTCTGAAAGGGAGTCTAACTTTAGATCCAGGTTTAAGCCAGGGTTAGTCCTACAAGAATGGACATTTTGTTCCTTCCAACATGCTCTAAAAGTGGGCTTTAACTGGTGAGAAAACTCCTCATGGATGATCTGGTAAAGGTTTAAGCTACAGCAATCAATTTGACCAACGTGATAATAATTGGCTCTATATATAAAAGAGTATATTGCTATAATGTGCGTTAGGGGGAAATTGGGTTTTGTTATTCACTCATTACGGCGTTAGGGCGAATCATACCTTCCCCCTAACGCCTCCCTTTGGATAGCGGTTTATTCCGTTCTTGATAACAAAGGATATGAATATTAATTTATGCAAATGGAGGATACTCCACTAGAATAACAAAGGATATGAATATTAATTAAGTTAAATAACTATAAGAGCTCATTATAACCTAATGAATATTTAAACCTTCCCCCTATCATGTTAGAGTTATTATTATAACCGTTTTATTCAAATTATTTTATTCAAATTATAATTTGAATGTTTAACTTCAAATTTTGAGGAAATCAGGCAAAATTATTTCAAATAATAATAATGCAAATAGTTAGAGTTCACTGAACTTAGTGAAAATATATGAGCAATAACTTACATCCTGTGAGTACTTAAAGGCTGACTCAGACATTTCGAAATATATTTTTGTGTAGTAATTAAAAATTGTCATCTAGAACTAAAGATAGTCACCTAAAATGCTTATCCAAAGTTAAAGATGAATCGGGTTTTTCGTTTTCTTGCAGTAAACATTTGTGTACAGTATAACAAATTTAAATTTCCGGATCCGTAATTTTATAACAAAATTGTGATTTTCATATAGTGATTATTACATCGACAAGCATTATTTTGGGCAAAACAAAACACGATTTCTTTGAAAATTGAGGGCGCCCTCCTCGGGAAATCTCTGAGTCAACCTTTAATAACCAAGAGTGCAATTTCCTCAAAGAGTTAGCACATTGCAATACGTGTTGGTATAAAATTTGAAAGGTAACGGTTAGTAGGGTAAAAGGTAAAAGTTTGAGACTAAATAAAATTACGATATTGCACAAAATCAAGCTGATAAGGGGAATCTGATTTTTTAAACTGGTGTAACATAAGTAAATTCACTCGAGTCGGCTAGCAAGTATAGTCTTTGAAATTAACGTTCTGTGAGCTTTGGGGCTGAGTTTGGGGAGATGTAGCGCTAAACTTTATTTCATCGTTTCATAATATAACATACACGTGCATCTGTAGAAAATAACATAAAGAAATAATTGAAATGTCAATATCACCACCGACGGTGGTACACTGTATTATTTTCTTCTCTCCCTTTTCAGCACAAAAAGCAGGTTTTGTGTTCTTTAGGGAACGCGTATCATTGGATACAAAGGGTCTGTTCAAATTTCAACAATCTACACAATATTTCTCATAACTACTCGCCACTCGTTGAGTCAGTACTTGAAGTGCATTTTTCCAGTCTGAAAAGGTACCACAAATTGCTACTATTATTTTACCAAACACGGAAATCCGCGCCCTCTGCCTGTCGAGACATGTTTTGCACGAGTAGCCGTGACGTACGTTTCTTTATAATTAATTTTCTTTTCTAGCTATTTGTTCATTCAACAATAGATAATCACACGTAATTTAGTAAATCATACAATACTATATTGCAATAACGTAATTATTAACGAAACACCTGATTATGTTCATCAATTAATATTAATAATTAATCATAATAAAAATATAATATATAAATCCAAGACCGCTTCTGCTAATTGTTTTTGGATGGACAACGCTGAACACAGAAGCGTAAGGTGCAAATCTAAAAATACACTTAAACAAAGAATAGCACATTTTCTTGAAGAGCGCCCCGATTAAGATTTTGCAGAGTAGTTCTCAATACATCTAGCCAGACTAAACGATGGCCTACACGTCCCTGCCGTTGGCTATTTCAGGCAGCTCCTTGTTTTGTGCATGGTCCTTTTTTTTTTGCATGTGGGCAGACCAAGAGATGTCCTCGTCCTGTGAGCTGTTCCACAAACCACAAACCGTAAATCCTGTCCTTTCTAGGTAGCCCCGGCCCGGTACTCGGGGGGGGGGGGGGGGGGGGGGGGTCGGTGGGTGCGTGTGTTCAAAAGGAGCAAAGGTCCACTTTTTGCTGTTTTTGATAAAAGGTCCAAAATTGAGGACCGAATAATTTTTGACACCAAAGTCCGCCTTTTGGTGATAAACTGTTTAAAAAGTCCAACAAAAAGGACCATTTTAGATGGTTGGTCGAACATTTTACCAAAAAGTCCACTTTTTTCGAAATCCACTGCACTCCCCCCCCCCCCCCAATTAAATCCTGCGTACGGCCAGGCCCTGAGGTAGCCCTCATTCTGTAGGAAAACCATAGATCGGCCGATTCCGGATCTCCAGGTCGAGGAGATTCTCAATGGGTTTAAAATTCAATAGTTCCGGGCACGCCAGGCATTGAGAAACGAAATTTTGTCATATCTGTCTGCGTATAAATATTGGTGATAATCTGAGGAAGAGGATCCCTTAGTGCCACAGAAAACCACTATTGGATTTTGTACTCTTGCGAAACTTTGTAACCAGCGATTTCTTGTACCCTCTAAAATGCGTATTTAGCTTTTCATGACCCATGTTAGATGTTTGGGGCGATACATACATTTTATTTTCATTATTTTCTTTATATGTCTTACATTTAGATTTTAAAATGGGCAGTAAGGACAATATCAAATAGTTATTACAGAAGCCATACTGCATCCTTAGATGCCAAATATAATCATGCCTTAATAACGGAGCGGCCGAGCTTTGAAAAGTGCTCTAGTTTTCGAGTTACCCCTCCCCTCGGTACAACAAAACACAACCACCTTTATTTGAAGGATACATATATGAGATTTAAGAAAATTATGGTTGTGGTTGAAATATTTGGTGGCAGGGATGATTTCTTGGCCGAAAAATGCATTTTGGACTGCAAATTAAACGAAATTATTTTTAAGTAAAAATATTACAATCTTATTCCTTTGTGTTATTGATATAGGTTTTATACATTGCATAAAGGGTTCAGGTAATACTCGTTGTGGTGCTAAAATTCTAGACCCTTTATATATTGTATAAAACAGAAATCTATAATATAAATGTCAGAGATTGATAGTATTGCATCATGATTAAAATTTGTTTGCTAAGAAATTAATAAATCTTGATTTTCTTAAGTTTTTAGCTCAAAAACGTGATTTTTTTACCCCAAAACACCCCTGCCACCAAAGTTTTTGACCGCAACCATAATTTTTTAAAAATTATTTATAACTTTATTTCAAATAGAAGTGGTTGCGTTTTGTTGTACCGAGGGGAGGAGTTGTCGACAATTTTGCTGTCCAAACCGCTCCACTATAAATATAGTAGATGTATACAAACTGGAGCTTGGTGTGTTTATGTATAAATACTCTATCAATCAATTACCGAGAATATTCAAAGGCCATTTTACAAAACGCTCTGATATATTCATAAGTATAGCACGAGAAATATCAACAATTACAATCTTACCAGAAATAAGAAAGTTTTCTCCGATCAATCTGTGCGAACATCGGGTCCTATCCTTTGGAACAATTGGGGCAACATCTCAAAAACTCAAAATCAGTAACTCATTTTCGTAATCAATTTAAACGTGAACTTATTCCCAAATACAAATAATACTTTTTGAACATTGTCCTACTCCACCATACTGTAATTCTTGTTTGATGGCAATTTGAATTAAGTTGCATTGAACATTGTCTATTTCTCGTGTTGTATTGACTGAATGTCTTTGTTTTTAGTTGTGCGTTGTAACATTTACTTTTAGGGGTTGACCCCAGTCTGGTCTCATTGGCCTTTTGGTCAACTCCTCCATAATTTTTGTTCCTGTTAATGTATATTCTTGTGTATTTGATTTTTTTATGGAAATAATAAAGTTGAAGTTGAATAGTGTTTAGCTCTCTAAACATGTTTAATTGATAAACACAATCTATTCTACTACAAACCCGAATGTACATTGTCAGTGGTGCTATGACGTCTCGTGGATGTCAAAGGTCAGAAATACCTTTCAAACACAAATAAATGACCTTGTGCACAAATGATCTGAATTTTATATAATATAACAGATTTAATGATTTGTATCAGATCTATTTGGTTCAAGAATTTGATAATGTGCAAAACAACATTACATATATAGTAAAATTAAACAATTTATATGATTGATACCTATTGTCCAAAAGAATGTCCACTAATGTCCACAAGAAGCGTTGCAGTTCAACGATGATGTCCTCACAGCGAAGACTCCAAAATGACAGCGCATAAGTTCACATAAATATCCATGGTATATTCCATGCAAATCTTCTCAGTCTTGAAGATAATTTTGTCCAGCAGTTCAAGACGACGGGGTTTTCCCTCGACGACACTAATATTCTGCAAAACAGTCCAGGTATTCTACCACCATCAGTCTGTCGCTAATGTCCTCATTTGGGACCACAAACTGGAATCTCTTTTGGATTCCAAAACTGAAGCTCTTCTGGCTTAAAAGACGACAACACACAGATCAGCTATTAAGCTCCGGCGGCATCCAATATTATAAAATCCTGGCGATATGTAAAGCTCAAATCTACCATTATTGTAGATTAAAACTAGCTATAAATAATTATACTTTATAGCTCCAGAGCTCTGGTTTAGCTCCTGATTACAACTACTGGCGAATCAAAACTTTTGCAACTCTGCTATATACCATCATGTCACAAAGTTCCCAAGTCTTAAAATAGAAATTACAACACAATCATGCATAACATAAAACTGCACTACTGACCAATTAAGAACTAACCTAACTTACTCATCTGATGCATCTCTTTACATATATAACTTTATGGAGAATTACTAATTCGCAATGTTTTGATCTCAATGCATAAACAAGGTGACTCAGTTTCTAAGTTTACATCTTGGGGAACTTCCCCCACTTCCCAATTGTGGGCATCTAACCAGTTCACCTTGTACAAACAACACTATGGTAACCCCACTTTTCTCTCTTTTAGAGTAAACAAAGTACTTTTCCCGTGAGAAATCTTTTCTCAAATAAATTGAGAATAATATTTAATCAAAATTTTGAGGGTAATATAACAGTGATAGAATCACCTGTTCTGTGAAGCGAATAAAGTGCCCAGGAATTAAACGTGTTTAGAAATTATGGACAATATGTGCTTAAGATTGTGTTTTAACCTCTTAAAGTGCATTTCGTGATTTCTCACCTTTCTGTTTTATTCAGTGATCACTAATGTCCTTGAGAAAAGCTTATTCACAAATTTGAGGAATCCCGATCTTACGGTTGTGTTATTTATGAGCAATGCTCGTTTCCCACGGGTCTCCATTGGCTACTGTCTGTAATTCTGTTCAGTTTAGCGACCGAATTTTGCGCGTAATGATTGGGCACACGTGGATTACTAGGCGCTACTAACTGTTCAGATGATATCACAAACTCCAACATTTTTTAGGTAAGTCGGTTTTTATTTTTTATACAAAATTCTTTTTAAAAAAAAATCCTCACTTTACAGTGTATAATCATGTACTGTTGTAATATGTTTGCCATCAAAGTTCAAGTTCTAATAAACTGACTTTGGATTTCCTAACACGGTCACTAGTGAAAGTTACTGCGTTTTCAAGATTTACCTTAACCCCAAAAAATACATCATCATATCTGCTAGAAATTAATAAACTGCATAAAATAATGGTGGTTGTTGAGTTTGAAAACAAGTGACATTTTGTAATAACCCTCTTCTACCTGACCATTTTTGTAACAAAACTCCCAAAATTTTAAAAAAGGAGGGGGGGTGGTTACCACATCCCCTGTGATTTGTCGTTACTGAACATCTGATTCCTGTAAATTTGGTACCACATGGTAGGCTTAGAGTTTCTTCGTTTCCGTTGGTATCAGAATAAGTACCACATCTCCATTAGACGTCACTATGACGTCATATGTTGAGGAAATAAATGAAAATACTGAATATACGGTGGAAAATGGATATTGGGTAGCAATTTAGCGACTCAAAACTTATATAGCAACTAAAATGCTCTCATTATATATAATAATCATTTCCCTCAAGTAGAGCCAAAAACCGCATGAAAACGGATATTCCTACCCTTTTTTTCCCTTGTCGTCTATGGAATTTGCTAACATGCGAACTTTATGACTCCATTGTGACGTCATCTAGGCATGGTGGTACTCATTTTGATATCAATAGAAAGAGGAGGAGGACCATAGCTATCTATTTTGTACAAAATCAAGTCCTATGATGTTTTTGTGCTGTGCTAGGCATGTTGTTACTTCTCTCCCGAAAAGGGGTCCCCCCCCCCCATCCTCACTTTTGATCACCCCGGTCCTGTATATTACCATACCCTTGATGTTTGTTTTGGAGCAAAGAGCGAAAATTCAATTGACATTTAACTTAAGGGGGATGACCGGATTTAAGGATAATGAAAGTTTTCCTCATTGATAGATTGGCCTCACTCCAAAATCCCATCTGTAAAGTTTTCATCGCGCCGAGATTTCAATCCGTTTTGTGCGAGAGCTAAAAACGTGATTTTGTAAGCCCCACAGAGTACTGTGTAAAATTAT
Organism: Ophioderma brevispina; assembly: GCA_023653785.1. Taxonomy (NCBI): domain Eukaryota; kingdom Metazoa; phylum Echinodermata; class Ophiuroidea; order Amphilepidida; family Ophiodermatidae; genus Ophioderma; species Ophioderma brevispina. Next base: position 48,700 of record JAMKCH010009815.1, on the reverse strand, counting down.
TGTCGGCCAAAATGGGGCGTATTTCGCTCATAACTTCAACAAATCATCCTTTCGCTCTAAGATTTCACAGGGTACAATGATAAAAATAGTACTTTCTTCAAACCAAAATGTTGCCACTTCCGGTAAAATCCATGGGGCTTCTGGGGACGAGGCGATTAGCGATCGGGCACATGGCCTTTAAATATTTGGCAGGCACAAAAACTTAGCATTTCCCGCTCTGTCGTAAGTACAATCTAGGGATCCCAATGCTAATTACAACAAGCGCTCATTGTATTATAATACGCATTTTTTTAGCAGTCTTGTTTCGCGGGTGTAGTTTTCTAGACAATATACCAACCTAGATGTGCAAAATATCAATTTTTGAAAATTGGGGGCGCTCTTCAAAAATGTGCTAATATTGCTTTACTTGGACAGACCTGCCTCCAGAACAAACCATGGGAATACAAAGGAATCATCTGTAGATATGGTAGATACTTGGATTATCTGGAGGGCAAAAAAAGTCCATTCAATATAATTTACCCTCCGTTAAAGGACCCTTATTGTTTCATGTTTGGTTGGTTATCCTTTTTGTTCTAAAAATAGTGTAGTTTCAACTTGTAAACGCAGTTTAGTTTGCTCCTGTGAACACTCATTAACCCGTCTTTCTTTCGGGGAAGATTTAACCATCCCATGATTTCCATTGATTCTGGAATGCCCTAAATGTTGCCAATCTATTGCCAGGCCATCCATTTTTAGCATAAACAAAATATAATCCCCCGAATTGACTTTCCGCTAGGACTTTGCCCTAGGGGAAATCATCATAGAGTGAAGCGTATGTACATGATCCACAGCAACTGCAAAACTTCACCAATAGAATAACCGCTGCCTTGCCTTTGCAAGCATCCGACAGACCGAATGATTAGAAGTCTATTATGAAATGGAAAAAGCACGCAGCCTGCAGCCGTCTTAGGGGCTGCCATCTTCCCCAAGTGGGGGGGGGGGTGGGGGGGGTAGGGGCGCAGCACAAGAGAATGAGGCAAGATCTTGAATTCTAATACTTCAACTAACATTTTCAATATCAGAACTGATCTTTGTCGCAAAAAACAAAAGAAACCATAAAACGAAAGAATGTGCTTGGAGAATGTCTACAGCTACAACAGTAACAATCCGTGGACAAAATGAAAAAGTGGTACAAATTTTCAATCGACCATAACTCGGTCAATATGTGCCTTTGGAAAGATTTTTTTCGGTGTCGGAAACCTAATGAAATTTTGGATGTTTATTTATTTTTATCGTTTACTCATTTCTCTTCGTGAAATAGAGGGCGCTTTGAGGGTTTCCTTTCTTTTTGAGACACCCGGTACTTGATTTTTTTCTGGAAAAAATGAAAGCGGTAGCACCCTTGAATTCTGTTGTTCTCTCAAGTATAGTAGGCACATGAGACTATACAGTAAATGCAGCATTTAACATTCTACATTTTTTTTTTTAATTTTCAGGCATAACTAACAAAATATCGCTTTTCATAAATTCTTTCTGTTCTGGTTGCATTCATCGAGTGACTTTAAATGAGATTTAACACTTAAGTGATAAAGGGGGGTTCCTATGGTCCCCTAATTTTTTTTTTGCGCGCTGGCCGTTTACGCGTGGGATTTTTTCGCCGATTTTTATGTAATTGTTTGATTTTTAAATACGCTTCTTTTCATACCAAAAAAATTTAAATCGGCCAAGCCGTTAATGAGTTAGTTAGTGAGGGTCCCATGGCCCCCCCGGGCACTAACGGAAGTCATCTGAGAATATTTTTAAAAATCGAAGAACCGTAGCCATTTTTTTTCCTGGTTTGCTGATATATGTGCACATATACATATAAATAAACAATTATTACTATAAACAATAAAAATTATTAACCCTTTATGTGCTGAAAACAAATGATTTCATTGAGGACGTTGCTAAACCGTTACTGTACAAACTCTATGGGAAAATGACGCCTAATTTGCAGCACCCGTAAAAAATACAAGATTGTCTAAAACTGCAAATTTTGTGTTAAATATGTGTAATTTGGTTCTTGTAGAATAGATATCAACATAATAAAGTTTTCAAAAAGTTTGATGTAGGTGTGAGGCTTATTGGAATTTTCAGGGTTTTTTTGCACAATTTTCGCGTGTTTTGAAAACAATGTTTTGCCCCTAATTTGCAGCCCAAATGATTAATTTCATTTTTATTGCTGATTTAGTGTTGTCTTATGACCCTTTACATGTGGTAAAAATTTCATGTAAAAATTATGTCGGGAAAGTGTTTTTCTTAGTGTGGGGTCCCATCGACCCCCCCCCCCTCCTTGGTCACTTAAGTGTTAAAAGCATTCAACATACTTTAATCATTTGTTTATTATGAAATAATGGTGTCAGATTTGTACACTTTGTGAAAGGAAAGTCACATTTAAGAAAAGAAAAGCAATTCATCAGCAGTTTATTATAAAACAAAAAAAATCAAGTATTTCGTCGTCTTTTTCATTAATTCGGCATGTCACTGTGACATAATACACTGTTGCTCACAAAGTTGGAATAAAATATTTTTTACCAATTTTTCTTACAGTGTAAGTTATTTATGATATCTAGGTTGTATATCGCCACACTACTTGATTGATCGTCTCTCCCCCGAACGTATCACACAAGCTTAGTCCACAATTAACCCTTTACTAACTGTGTCCTTAGGCAGAAAGGAAAAGGGTTATTTCAACAGCAGATTTTACATATAACACATTTTTGGGTGATTTCATGCATCGAAATGTTCAATATTACTGTATAAGGGGACGGTTATCCCGTTATTTCTGGAAGTTTCAAGGAGCGGTTTCACACATTTCTTACAATGTCACCTATTCATATCATATACCATCATGTTGACCTTGACTTGAAGTTTCAAAATCGGTATTAATTTTCACCCTTGTTGCCATGGTAACCATGCTAGGCCTGTGAATGTTGTAAACAAAAGTAACTCAAACACCGTTTGACATACATCAATGGGGTTTGGGACATTCTGGAGGAAACTATATTCTCGGATTTTTGAATAGGTTGCCATGGCAACCGGCTAGCCAATAAGCACTTTTTACTGAATAATTTAAAAATTAAAAAAATCGGTAGACGTGGTTTTCTAGAGCTAAGTCTTCTTAACATTTGTGCCAAAGTTCATTTCTATACCATATTTCGTTTTCTATAGTTACATTTGTTTGAAAATTGCTATTTTTTCGCTTTTTTACGAACTGAGATATAGGCCTTTAAACGGGGTGGGGGTAGGACACGATCTGCTCGATTTGGGTATTGGTGATTCCAAACGGTAATTTGGGGAACTGCTACGTGCATTTACTATGGCAGTCTCTGTCTCAGGGACATTATAAAATCAACTCTTAAACCTTCGTTCAAAAGATCTTAGTAATATCCTGATAATTTAGGAAAAAATGACTGACGTCAAATCCGTCGAGGTTAGTGGATTAACCTCGCTGCAAAACAGTGTAATTTCCAATAACGGTCATTTAAGATTTAAACCGGTGTGAAAGCAGCTATAGTCCGGCGGGAGCCATAGTCCGGGCTCCCATAGACGATAAAGGAATAAAGCGTGAAACTAATGTTGCGTGAAGAATTGAGTTGAACTGAATTGAGTGCCCTATTCCTTACCGTTGTAGCCGGACTATGAGTACGCCGGACTATAATTACTTCTACACCGGCTATAGCCTTTAATCGAGTCTTTGTCCGATGTAAAGCTAATTGGTACAACTAGATAAACTAGTTAAAAAAATAAGTTAAAACGACCAAATTAACCCAAACTAGTAAAACTAGACATCGTTTTTTTACCGTAATTTATAAGTTAGTAGAATTACCAAAAAAATAGTTAAGCAAATAGTAAAGCGTGCCATACCAACTTTTTAATTCAGTTTAACGAACTTTTTCTCGTTCAGATAACTCACTGAGTATGCCCAACGATTACAATAACGCATAAAGCCTTCTTTACCAATAATTTAAATTGGTTAAGCGTGACTTACAAACCATCAATTAGTAAAACTAGACATCGTTTTAACGAGTTTTTTATTAGTAAAAACTACTGGTTGATGTTTTCAGTGTACGTGATTCAAAATTATGCATGGATTCACTTCACCTGGGTAGTGGTGACTCATTATGTAATCATTCACCGTTGAATAGAACGTTTTAATATTGGGTCTGAAAAAAATATTCCAACTTTATGAGCGACAGTGTAGTAATATTGTGCTTAGACATGAAGCTTCCCTTTGATACCAAAATAGCACATCTGTTCCCAAATGACCAAAAAACAAAAATAAATAAAACAAAACAAGGATTGCTAACCAAACTAGCACACCCCGATAACCATGTTTCCAAAAATACCTTGGTAAGGCGAGGATTCACCTGTTTCAAAAGTGATTATGTAAGAAAAATCATATACACTTCGTGTTTCCTCAGCATCTGAACATAAAGGCCCGTATTCCAAAAAAGTGTTTAGCGCGATTTTAAGCTAAGAGAACGTTTATCTGTAAGATAAACGTATCGCTTAAGTAAACGCAATTCCAGAAAGAAGTTAAAAGTTAAACCCAATTTTAACTTCGCCGAAATGCATCCAAATTTAAACTAGGTACGGAGCTAGTTTAAGAAGTGTTTTAACGTGTCTTTCCGTCAAGTGTACGGCCCATTGCTCTGTCTAATACGTGGATCCTGGGTTTCCTACCGGAAATCATTTTTTACCGAAATTCCTATCCCACAATGCACCAACGATGTACGAGTAGATATCACAGATTTCTATTTATAACACTAGATAGCGTACGCCCGTGTTGAAGAATAGGCGGCCACCGTAACCGGGTTTTGAAAATTATGAATATTCATTACGGTCATCCATTCGAAACGTGCACGCGTACGCGCATGCGCCGTAACCTGTTGGCCTGGAAACGGTACATCGTTCTATGCAAATGCTAAATATATGAATAAATTGGTACACCACGCTATGGAAATCAGGGAATATATGAATGAATTGGTACACCACGCTATGGAAATAAGTACGCACTGCGGGAAAAGATGGTTACGGCTTTTGAGCTGGCGTTCGCTATCTAGTGTTATAAATAGAAATCGGTGGTAGATATGCATCACTCCATGCACGCTCGCGGTTTAGTTCGCCTCCTTTAAACTACGCACACATTTTGTGGCGCAAAAATTACAAGGCAATCAAAGAGTACTCGTTACTGGTAAAATGTATGTACAGCAAACGGTTTTCGTAAAAAATGATTTCCGGTAGGAACCCAGGACAGTAGCAATGGTGCTTATTATTCTCGCCCAGTTGGTGTATCATCTTAAACGTTACGGAAAGCAATGATAGATGTTGTGCGTTCAACTACTAAAACACAATAGAGCCTTCTATTCACTCAAGTTAACGTCTTTAAATAACGACGATGTTACTCGTGTCTAAAGCTTCTGTTTAAGCAACCAAATGGTTACAAATACTTAAAACGCATTTTGCTGAAACGCAATTTTAAATTACGGCGATTTTAAGCTAAATTCGCGCATAGCTAAACATAGCTCTTATCAGCTGGCTCAATTCTCGATTGCTGCTGTCAAGTCATGCCACACGCCAGGTTTACAAAAACTAGTGAGCTAAGGGGTCTTTTTTGTCAGGAACCCATTTCTAACATCAGATTGACCACCTGATTCGTTGATTTCGCGATACCCAAGGTACCGCGAAACCGTTTTTTCATTCCTTGTTCAAGCTAATCGCAGAGCCTTTAACACCGCGTTTGGCTGATAGGGAGTCCCATGACGTAGCGCCTGTATAAGAATAGCCGGCAAATGGCGACCGATGCGGTTACGGAATAGGTGGCGCTGTGTCCCCGCACTAGAGATGTACTATGGGAGGTAAATGGTTTGGGCAGAACACAATCAGCACAACAATGCATTAGCCACAAATATTGTCGAATTAAAAGAATTGTTCGAATACTTAGGCCCGTATTTACAAACGAGTTTTATTAAACTTTATCACTGGTTAAAATGAATTTAAAACACTCGACTAAAATAACGCAATTCTCAAAGCATGGTTAACTTTAAATGCTGTTTAATGTTGTAGCCGAACATCGTTTAAAACCTGCCCTAAAACGTTGTAAACTAGACTTGGTCCGGGGGGTGGTATAGTTTAAGGGTGTTGCACTTTACGTTGCATCAAATGCCGATATTTCAGCTCTATGTGATATACTCGTATAGACCAGTTACCTCCTTCATTTCCCTTATCTTTCTTTCCGAGTCCTCATGTGATTTCGTATCGTTATTTTTTTTGTCCTGTGCTTCTATTTCCATGCTCGTGTTTATCGTATAGTATTGAATGATGGCTAGTGCAGCACAACGACATAATAAAACAGTGTTAAATGGCCCGGGGTTTTGTCTCCATCATGTCAACAATTCTAAAGATCCTTCGTAACGTACGTGTACATTCGAAGCCCAAACAAAAATAAAAAACACTGACGCCCAAAAAAAATAAAAAAAATAAAATTAAAAAAAAAACACTTAAAATTAAAAAAAAAATCTTTTTTTTTTTTGTTAAAATGTATTTTTTTTAACTTTGGATTTTTTTTTTTTTGCGATTTTTTGTTTTTGATTTTTTTTTTTTAGGAAATTTTTTTTGAATTATTTTTTTAGAATTTTTTTTTAGAATTGATTTTTTTTAGAATTTTTCTCGATTTTTTTCTTGATGGAAAATTTTTTTTTTTTTAAAAAAAAACTTTGGATTTTTTTTTTTGGCGTCGTTCGTACGATTAAAAAAAAATGAAGTGAAATCAAATTTCGCTAATAAATGGCGGGGATACAAATGCCGGGAACCAGCACGGGAGGAGACTGGCCGGAGCTGAGACGAGTCGCTGTTTGTTCTGCTTTGAGAATGCCGTGTTGCATGCATTACTGTCGCACTTAGACTACCCACTCAAAGTGGCCCGATCTAAGTTCCGCAGAAGTGGGAGCACCGGAAGCAGATGGGACACTAAACAGGACAATGAACATGTCTGTCTGCCCTGGAGCAACAATAAGCACAGATAAGAACCCTTGTGGAAAGTAAGCATGCCATACCGTCTGTAGCCTGTAACTAACTAAACATTTATGGCGGGATCATATTGAGATGCACTGTGTTTGGACACGATAAGACGAACCACACAAAAGTAGACTAAAATTGGATCATTTTGCTGTTGTTGTCGGATTGGGCTTAGGAAACGGGGGCTTGGCACCCCAATAATTTTGATTGCGGGGGTTGGGGGGGCGTTCGGCTCGATACCCTTGAACCCCTCCCCCCCCTCCCCATTTTTTTCTTTTTTACACTTTTAACCAAAAACATCAAATTCCAAGCTTTCCCCTCCACAACCTCCCCTTGTTCAGCGCTCCGCCTTCGCACAGGACCAGCCGGGGGGCCCCCAATCTGAAAATTTTCCTAAGCCAATGTTCATCAAAGAAAAAGTTAAAGCTTTTTGTGAATGTTTGTTTGGCCACCAGTGATACTCATTGTCCCCTAACTCACTGAAAAAGAAAACTGATTGTATGAATGTGGCCAGGTAGTGTGGGGTCAGGGGCGGCGTGCTCTGATGTAGCACGCACAAAGTATCATTACACTGGATCAATAAAACCAGTGGTGCAAGAGAAGCCAATTTTTTCGGGCCAATGACCAGGCTAATGCCTAAAAATTGTTAACCATACGTGTCCCCCTTTCTTTTTTTTTTAATATTAGAGAAACAAAGAATTTCAAGGCTGCAATTCCTTTATTTTCCCCGAAAAAACAAAATCAAATATAGCAATTTATTGTTCAAATTCACAACGGGACACTAAAAAATGGGATTAATTTGTGAGCTATAAATATGTATTAACATCCCTTCGTAAATGTAAACTCCTAAATCACTTTAAATAATTGAGCCACGGATAATATAGCTGACAATATATAGACCAAGAATTCTCATAGTACATCTGATGGCTAATATGTCTGGATAGGGGGGTTTATGGCAGGTTTTTAATCAACCCAAGATCTAGGGAAGATGGATGCATCATGCAGCAATAGCGATTTTCACAAAATCCCCGGCGAGAGTAGTTTACTAATTTCATAGGCCCTCTACTGGAAATAATTCTTTATAAGCAAAAACCATTTTGTGTATTTCGAACTCGTCCACCCCAACGGTTTTTCTCTAAATCGGACCGTCCGGGGGGGGGGGGGGGGGGGGCGTTACCAACCCACCCCCGATTTTTTCGTAAATAAGGGGACCAAACATCATCTTGTGTGGTATATCACGTAGACTACACCGTGCTTTATTCAAATGAAGTACAAACACATAACGTTTAATATGACGTCATAGTCATGACGTCATAAATGTGAGTTTATTAATAGAAAGTAATACACATAATCTAAAAAAAAAATCAGACTGATAGAACAAATATGTCAGTATTGCTTTGAGTTTAGCCGATCCTAATTAACAAGTACCATTCTGGCAATTGCACACATAAGGTTAAGCAGGTGGGCAACCACCCCCCCCCCCCCCCCCACACACACAAACCTTCCGACGTTGACGGAACACCCTAGTGATACATCAATTTTTGTTCGCGATCTAAAATGGACCTCAAGGAATGAACTTACATTAAAATAAAAACCCAAAAGAAAATTATAGTACGTTCAGACCTTTTCACATGGGGGGGGGGGGGGTGCAGAAGGGGCGACGAGCATTTTGACGAGGAAGGATAATTTGGGACCTTTTCCATAGACACTGTAATAACGGTCAGTTTATTGTGGGCGACGGGGATGGGGCAGGCAATTGGGCAAGGGTTCTGGAGTGGGGGAGCACTCGCCCCCCCCCCCTGCCACTGATCTGTTTAACAAGGATACACCCCCCGGTTTTTTCCCATGGGGGGGTGGGGGGGAACATAAACAAACACTGTACTAAATGCAACGGGTAGTTAGAAACAGGAGTAGGATTCAACAATAACAAGTTGTAATTAATACTCGTCTAGAAAAAGGATTTCTTTCTGGGGGAAAAGAAAAATAGGTTTAGTAGTTGGGGGGGGTGGGTAAGAAGGTGTAAAGGATGAGGGGTGGTAATATGAACCACGTTCACAAAGACATTGAGAAAGAAAGAAGTGAGCTTTTGCGTAAGCTAGGGGGTCAATTGTGACGTCAAAAGGTTCAAATAAGATACTGCCCGCTTACATTTCATCGGGCCCAATCCACAACAATCAGCAAAATGATCACATTTTTGTGTGAACAGTCTAATTTGAGAGAAATATTGCGCGAATTTAGTATGCGACATGCTAGTAATACATTCAATACGGCATAGCTACATTATACACCCCTCCCCCCCCCCCCCCCCCAAACCCACCCCCCCACCAGGCCCCTGCTCGGCCAGGGCCTGGGATACAGCCGGCAGACCAGAACAAAAAGCGAACGCTCGTCTCCTTCCGTGCTGGTTTCCGGATTCGTAATCCCCAGACATTTATATAGCGAAAATTTTATTTCCCTCACATGCCCCTTTTTTCACACACGCACGGACCAAGGAGCGCCCCTCCCCAAAAAAAAGCCAGAGGGAAAAAAGAGAAAAGCGAAAAAAAAAAAGGCGAAAAAAAGAAAAAAGGGCGGGGGAAAAAAAAGGCGAAAAAAAGGGGAAAAAGGCAAAAAAAAAGCGAAAAAAAGGCGAAAAAAAAAGGGAACAAAAAGGTATTAAAAAAAAATCTTGAAAAAAAAAAAAATTTAAAAAAAATCGAAAATTGTATGTAATTTGTTCAGTTTTTTTTTTCATTGTGGTTATTTAGTTTGGTTAGTTGGCGTCGAGGGACCACCGTAGTAACGCGACAATTCTTGAAATACCGTGCTTACTTCCCACAAAAAAAAGAATATAAAACCTACGGAAGGCATTGTTCTGTCATATTAAAATATTGTGCACGCACATACGTAATGATATAGGCGACAGTTCACAGGCGATAAGTCACCGTTCGGTGGATGATATTTACGGCGTTTAAATACAGTCGTGACTAAACGACTTGTTAAAGTATTTACTTGGGCGGTTCTTAACCGTGCGTTTAGCTAAACCACGTTAGGCCCGTGGCTTACAGGCGGTGGTCAGGGGGTAATGTTGCCCCCCTCTGACGACTTTGGCCGGGAAAAAAATTGGCAAAAATCATGCTAAATCATCCGTTTTTTTAGCCTCTCTGACCGGAAAAATTGGTCTTTGACCCCCCCTGAGAGGAACATTTCCCTAAAAAGTGGGAAATTTGCCCCCTCAGAAGAGCGGGCAGCCCGTTACCCACTGTTTAGACCTAACCACCGTTTATGTTAAAAAATCGTTTGAGAATACGGCCCTTATTGTTAATGCTTCAAAATATAAATACAGGGTAGGACAATATTGAGGGAAAAGGAATATCACTTGGGCAAAAACAAATTCTCCATAGACTTTAAAGGCAATACAGACTTCGAAAGTGCTTGGATTCTCTGCTTTTACTATGTGGACGAATCGACCTCGTGGAAATTTTAAAAATATGGCCCGTATTCTCACATGATGTTAACGTTACTGCACTGGTTAAATCGCAATTTTAACGCCCGCTAAAATAACGACATTCTCAAAACATGGTTAACTTTAAACGCTGTTTAAATTTTAGCCGAACATCGTTAAACATGCCTAAAACGTTGTTAAACTTAGACTTGGTCCGGGGGTAGTTTAAGGCGTGTTTAACTTTACGTTTTCTTCAAATGCCTGATATTTTCAGCTCTATGTGATATTCGTGGTTTGACCAGTTACCTCCTTTATTTCTCGTATCTTTCTTTTCCGAGTCCTCAGTTGATTTCTTATCGTTAATTTTTTTCCTTTGCTTCTATTTCCATGCTCGTGTTTATCTGTTATAGAATTGAATGATGGCAAGTGCAGCACAACGACATAAAACAGTTTTAAATAGGCCCGGGGTTTTGTCTCCATCATTCAACAATTCTAAAGCTCCTTGCGTAACGCGACATTCTTGAAATACCCGTGGGCTTCCTGCAATGCATATAAAACTACGGAAGGCATTGTCTGGCATATAAATATTGTTCACGCACATACGTAATGATATAGGCGACAGTTCACAGGCGATAAGTCACAGTTCGGTGGATGGTATTTACGGCGTTTAAATACAGTGGTTAGCTAAACGACTTGTTAAAGTATTTAACTTGCGGTTTCTTAAACAGTGCGTTTAGCTAACCACAGTTTAGGCCCAGTGGCGTAACAGGCGGGGGGGCAGGGGGGCAGGTTGCCCCCCCCTGACGACTTTGGCCGGGAAAAAAATTGCAAAAATCATGCTAAATCAGCCGTTTTTTAGCCCTCTGACCGGGAAAAATTGGTCTTTTGACCCCCCTGAGAGGGAAAATTTCCCAAAACTGGGAAATTTGCCCCCTCAGAGCGGGCAGGCCCGTTACGCCACTGTTTAGGCATAACCACCGTTTATTTTAAACATCGTTTGAGAATACGGCCCTTATTGTTTAATGCTTCAAAATATAAATACAGGGTAGGACAATATTGAGGAAAAGGAATATCTTGGGCAACAAATTATACATAGACTTTAAAATGAAATACAGACTTCGAAAAGTCGCTTGGATTATCTGCTGCTTTTTACTAGTGGAAGATCGACCTCGTGGAAATTTTAAAAATAATGGCCCGTATTCTCAAATGATGTTTAACGTTAATCACTGGTTAAATCGCAATTTAAACGCCCGCTAAAATAAACGCAATTCTCAAAACATGGTTAACTTTAAACGCTGTTTAAATTTTAGCCGAACATCGTTGAACATATCTAAAACTTCACGCTTTCATCAAATGCCTGACATTTTCAGCTATATGTGATACTCGTGGTTAGACCAGTTGCCTCCTTTATTTCTTATTTTTATTTTTCAGTTGATTTCTTCTCGTCCATTTTTCATTTGCTTCTATTTTTATGTTAGCAAGTGCAGCACGCGCACAACGACACACAACAGTTTTAAATAGACCGCGATTTTCTCCATCGCTGAACAAACTCTAAAGCTCCTTGCATAAAGCGACATTCTTGAAATTTACCCGTGGACTTCCTGCGTAGCATTTGCAACTACGGAAGGCGTTACCTCACATTCAAATATTGTTCACGCACAAGTAATATTACAGGTGAAGATAAGTCACAGTTCGGTGGATGATATTTACGGCGGTTAAATATCGTGGTTATCTGAACGACTTGTTAAAATATTTAACCTGCAGGTTTTTTTAAACTGTGCGTTTATGCTAACCACAGTAGGCCTAACCACCATTTGTGTATTTACTATGGCATGTTTGACGCAAACGTGCCGACCGTATCGCATAACACGTTATACAATAGCGAGAATTTTAAATAGCGCATGGTCCGACTAGATACTTTTAATTCATTGTTATGGTTAATATAATTCTGTTTTTCGATGAAACCACTCGATATGTGGTCAATAATATTTTTACAGATTATATTGTATAATATTATTCGTTGTACGGGTTCTCCTTTAAGTAAAAAAGGATGGAAGAAAGTTTCTTGGCCACAATGCAGTTATTGTCCATAAGGCCTAAGTACTTGTAAGATGAAAAAGCTTAAGAGACTGTCCCTCAAATAATATGCACATATGAAACAGATTAACGGTAACTAAAGTACATCAAATGTTGGATTGATCAATATTGATACAATTTAATGGATCATATAATATATATTAACCTCAAAACAGTTAACAATAATGTTTAACACTTAACCCTTTGGGAACTGGCCAGTTTTGTATACGTTTGTAACACATAATTCAGTAGCTTTAGAGGTGGCCTTCCAAATGTTTGCAGGTGATCTGGAAAGCCATCTAAAACACTAACAAGGCCTATAGGCTTGTTTTGACTCATTTCTATACATTTTCCATGCTAATTCTGAATGTGCACCGGAAAATGAAAACTTTTTACATTTTTTAAGCCAAAATTGACATGTAGTAATTTTGATCGGCGACTTTAGTCGCCGTTAGTTCTCAAAGGATTAACCTGAGATTAGGGAGGGCGCACTGATGATTCTGACAATATTTACTTTGATTTTGCACGGCAATCTGTCGTATACGAATGCGCGGGTGTGCGGGGTTTCTTTCCTTTTTCCTATTTGCTTGATTTTATTTTCGCTTGTGTAAGTGTGCGTTGTTGCTCTGTGTGTTTGTGCGTGTTTTTTACAGAAATTGATCCATATATTTCTTACTATCTTACTGACATAGCGGGTCGGTCGATGCAAAATCTAACAAAAAAGTGTTTTTACAGAAATTGATCCATATATTTCTTACTATCTTACTGACATAGCAGGTCGATCGATGCAAAATCTAACAAAAAAGTGTTTTTACAGAAATTGATCCATATATTTCTTACTATCTTAAAAAAAAAAAAAAAAAAAAATGTTTGACGCAAACGTGCCGACCGTATCGCATAACACGTTATACAATAGCGAGAATTTTAAATAGCGCATGGTCCGACTAGATACTTTTAATTCATTGTTATGGTTAATATAATTCTGTTTTTCGATGAAACCACTCGATATGTGGTCAATAATATTTTTACAGATTATATTGTATAATATTATTCGTTGTACGGGTTCTCCTTTAAGTAAAAAAGGATGGAAGAAAGTTTCTTGGCCACAATGCAGTTATTGTCCATAAGGCCGAAGTACTTGTAAGATGAAAAAGCTTAAGAGACTGTCCCTCAAATAATATGCATATATGAAACAGATTAACGGTAACTAAAGTACATCAAATGTTGGATTGATCAATATTGATACAATTTAATGGATCATATAATATATATTAACCTCAAAACAGTTAACAATAATGTTTAACACTTAAGTGACTAAGGGTTTTCACTCCCGTTAGTGTCCGGGGGTAAGGAAACCACTTTCCCGACAGAATTTTTACACGAAATTTATACCACATGTAACGGTCATAAGACGACCCCAAATCAGTAATAAAAATAAATTTATTATTTGGGCTGCAAATTAGGGGCAAACATTGTTTTCAAACACGCGAAAATTGGGCAACAAGACGGAAAATTCCAATGAGCCTTGCACTTACATCAAACTTTGAAAACTTATTTTATGTTGATATCTACTCTAGAAGAGCCACATTACATAATTATATTTAATACAAATATTGCAGTTTTAGACAGTCCTATATGTTTACGGGTGTTGCAAAATACACGTCATTTTCCATAGAGATTGTATAAGTACGGTTAGCAACGTCACAATGACATTGTTCAGCACAGGAAGGGTTTTAAAATAAATTATTTTTATTGTTCAGTAATTAAATGTTTAATGATGTATGTGTGCACATACTCAGCAAAAAAAAATTTGACTATGGTTCTTAGAATTTTACAATAGTCTCAGGCATTCCGTTAGTGAAGGGGGGAAGGGACACCCACTTGATTAAACTCATCAACGGCGGTGCCTGATTTATTTGTTTTTGTATGAAAAAGTTATCAAAAATCAGACCAATAAAAACAATTTCGACGAAGAAATCCACGTGTAAAGCCGCAAAAATGGGTCAGCTTAATGTTTAAAGATCTTTTTTGACAGCTGTCTTATTGAAAACATTGTGATCTATTGCATATTACTGCCACTCAGTGGGCCCATAGATACAAATTACATACACCATTAAGGTGGATAACCACGAAGATAATTAAAGAAAAAGAAAGCATAGAAGGACAAAGATAGAGGGAAAAAGATACAAAATTAAATCAATTAAATATTAAAAAAAGAAAAAACCTAAAAAATTTTTTAAAATTTATGACCAGTAAGAGCGCAGTCCACTGGTACTTGCACACTTTATAGTAATTTGGGATTTCTTGCTGCAGATTCCCAAAATTTGGGTATATTTTTCCATCATTTTGCCCTGTAAAGGTGGAATTTTGCAATTGTTAATGTCAGTGTTAAAGTTAAAATCACGTTTGATAAACCAACTATATGAACTAACAGTGAAGACAATTTATTTTTAAGTTGGTCTACTTTCTATCCATTTTCAAAATGCATCCCAAAATTGCACAATAACATTGCAATCTGCAAAAAGATGCGTATTGATTCAGGGTCTTCTATCAAGGTACATAGGATTATTATCTCTGATATTCATTTTTAACAATAGGAGTATTTGTAGCAAGCATCTTTCCAAAACACATCTTGGATAGTAAAATTCCGTTTGCCAGTGCTTGTTTTACTTTCACTTTTGTGGTCGTTACAAATGTGTATCATCGAATATTTTACAACATTTGCTTTGTTGAACAATTTATCTCGACATTACTTGGGCGAACAAAGGGGGTTTTTACACCTTGAAAGTACAAAAAATGTATCAAGTTCAAAAATTAAACTTGAATTGATCAAAATGCCATATACTCCAAGAAATTGGTTTTTACCACATATAGATCGGTAAATTCTTTCTAGTACATGAAAGAGCCACTTCTTCAATAAATCATTGACCAAAGAATAACCCCCTTCCTATCCAATGAACATTAATCAACCGATTACCATCAATTTTAATTTGTCAGTCCACCAAAAGGTACTGTCTAGCAATCCGATTGAAATCAATGTGATATATTTAACAGTGTTTAGAAATAGCGCCAAGTAAATAAAGTGTCATTACTAAAATGCTTACGAATTGTGTCTTCATTTTTAAATCAGAATAGACCAAAACTATAGATGTCATTAACTACTAATTGTACAAAGACGAAACAATTGAACCAATTTGCTCACCACCATATAACCTTCGAATCCAGTTTAGCGCATGCATTAATAGGCAATTTCTACATTTGGCATTTTTAACACCACCGTTTCAAAATTTGTGAAGAAATGAAAATGATCTCTTACTTTGTCAGGTGTTTCCCGTTCCAATAAAATTTAAAAAATCTCATCATTTAAATTCTTAATAAAATCTTTATTTGGATTTGGTACCATGTTGAGCCATGTAAATTAGTTTAGGCAATACTAATGCTTTCACTACAACCACTCTACCAAAACAGTAATCAAATTTCTTTACTCCGACTGACACCAAAGCTTCTTCCATCAAAAAACATAAAATTTTTCATAATTTCATTCCCATTTTAACAATAAGTTGTACTTGAAAGCAATTCCTAAAAGTCAACACTACCATCAAATTGCCATTTTATTTTCAAGTTTTTACAAATTGTAGTATTTCTGTTTTGTTGGATCCAATCCACACAGCTACTGTTTTATCTATATAACTTTCAATCCAGATAACTCATAAAAATAATTGTAGCGCGTTTAAAAACATGTTCTAATGACTTTTATGACACCACAGGAATGGAGTGGTGTCATCTGCTATTGAGTATCTGAAATTAATATATTTATGCGTTATCCCCCCACAGATTATCATTCTCTCGTATCATAGAGGCTAAATTTCAGCGACAAAATAAAGATGTATGGTGCTAAAGGGGTCCGACCTTGTCTGCCCAACTACGCTGATTTGAAAACTTTTAGAAATATGCCATTTGACAATTACAGATGAAGTAGCATTTGTGACAAAGTTTCACACCAGTTACATATATCATTACCAAAATTCAATCTCTCAAAGTCTTCAAAATTAAATCATGCGATACTGTGTCAAAAGCTTTTTCAACGTCTCTCAACATAACTCCCCGGAATCATTAACCTAATGTACGTGTAATAAATCATAATTAAAGAATGTTTCGCCAATAAACCTACTTGGTACAATCCAGTCTGATCTTCAGAGATCACTTCAGGAAGTACTGATTTGATACGATTGGCAATACAGGCCGACGCCAATTTATAACTAACATTTAGAAGCGAAATTGGCCTCCAATTATTCAACAATTGCCTTGGTTTCTCTCCTAGGAAAGGAGAGTGATTGACAAGTTTTTGGGACTGGTGTTTAAAGTATGCAGTCCGCAGCCGATGATGAGTCTGCCTCCAACCTTCATTCAACGACGGACTCAGTCACGCTACACATCCTCATTCCAAGACGCCTAACTTCCGCCCTCGACCTGACATTTCTGGTTGCGATAACCTCCCTCACAGTTAAAAGCGTCTGGTCCAGGTTTTCCGTCTCCCGTCTATGGACCGTCTATTGTTATTCCATATTTTTGGGAGCATGAGCATGGGAGCATTCCGATGCATGTTTAATTTCCCCCTCCAAAGTATTCGATTGTGTCTGATTTAACTATAAGATTAAAAATTTTTCAATCAATTTCGGTTACTTACCCGTTTCGTTATTTTCTTGTACCAAATTCCCATAAAAAAACTTACTACCTCCTTTTCTATGTCATTTTGCAAGGTCACTTCTGTTCCATCTTATTAGCAATTCGTTATCTAATTGTTAAAAAATTCCTTTTTTCAGGGTTAAGAAATTTAAGAAAATATTTTGACGGTTTTTCTCCCTCCTCGATCCATTTAGCTTTTGAACGAACAAAACTACCACTAATCTCCTGATTTCTTATCTACTCGAGTTCAAATTTCAATTCGTTTAACTCATTTCTCATTTGTTTCAACATGGGAATCTCTTTTAATAAAGCCTTCCTCAGATAACATAGTTAAAATTTCGATTCGTTTGTCAAGGAATTCTTCTCTTTTATTAAAAATTTCTGTGTCCTCTTGATGAATATGCTATATTGTGACACCTTATAATTTTCCAATAACAAAAACCTCAAAAAACCAATGTCGATGATAGTAACTCTAAATCGTTAAGAATTCAATATCACTAATGTATCCATTTATAGGGGGAGAGAAACGGTATATTGGCTTTACGTTCTTGACGGCCATTGTTGACAATTATCAAATATTCTTCTCCTTAAGTAAAAAAGCATTATTAAATTTCCACGAACCCCTCCCTCTTTGACTGGTCCATTACAAAAGTTACAACTACCATAGAAAGGTCTGTCCTGTAACCCGGCAAATATCTACATGATCAATGAGTTTAACATTTAAGATGAAAACAAGAAAAAAGTCCAGTCTTGCTTGCTTAACGGGGTTATTCTTACGCACGAAATCTGTTTATATCAGGTTTAGAATATTCCAAGGGTCAGTAAGTTCCATATCTTCCTTTATATTAACAATTTTTCAGTGCTTTTGGATTATTAAAATGCAATAATTGAAAGTATCCATATTTTGATCTTGGACTAATTGAATCTCCTAATATAATACAATGAGGGTTTCCGAAATTTACCACCTTATTTCTCGAATGATATATAAAATTTGGCTTTATCCTCATTGGGCCCATTAAACAAACTAAAGTAATATCCAGAACATCATCGTCAAATCAAGTACAATCCAATATCTGCTTGGGTCTCGTTTTCAATATTTCGTAGTGAACAAATTCAAAATTATTATTCATAAAACCAAACTCGCCCTGAATTGGTTGTATTGCCCGCTGTAAAACACTAATAGCCCCATTCAGATCTGATCATATTTTCAATTTCTGGTTCCAATGGGAACATCTTGAAGACACTATATGGCAAAATTTCTTTTTTTAAATAATCAAAACATCTTTTCTTTTGAACTGGCACTCAAACCCTACAATTATGGAACATATTGCAACAGATTTATCCATAATTTAAAACGGAAAAACACTTTTAAAAATCACACATTTCAGTACATTACATTGTAATACCATTGAAAAGCCGTCAATTTTAGCGATATAAAAAAAACAACAACTACTAAGGAAAGAATAAAAAAGAAAAAGCAATTTAAGGTGCAAAAGGCCAAAAAATCCTACCCGATAAGGGGAGACGAAAACGGAACCCGGCCCATGACCAACCAAGAACATTACTAATCCCAATTGCCATTAATGATTTAGAAATATCAAGCACCTTTTTCTTTTGTATAAATGAGAGTGAACAAGATGCATTATACAAATGTCTTACTTTTCAAATTGGAAAAACAATAATAATTTTAGAGATCACTTTTGTGATACCCTCCCCACCAGCAGTATTACAACATCCAATGGGGAAAATACCCAATCCCTAAACTTAAAACTTCGGATCTTGTGGTTTTGGTTTTCCGAGCAATTGCTTGCATCACAGGTTTCCGAAAAAGATTTTCCCCGTAGTTAACTTGTGAGATTATACTATAGCTTGAATAGATAGGTGGACAATTCGTCTATTTCACTTCAACAAACTTCGTACAAATTAGTTTTATTCAAATCGGGGAGAGTAGGGGTTCGAGCCTTGAGACAAGCAGAGATTAAAAAAGCATGCTCAAACACCAGACCAGCGAGGGACATTATGTTGGGATCCTAACCAACGAACCATTCACTGATTAAACGAAGCCAGCATAAATACAATAGATGATAAGGATAAGGACATAGCCTAGTGCATAACGAACAGGATAATCGCACGCGAACCGTAGTGGTCAGGTGCGGCAGCACAGAGCCGGAGGCTCGAGTGTGCCTGCACTGACCCCTACGTTCAAGGCGATATCCTGTCGAAGCACTGATCGTGGTCCTTCTCCCAAACATCATAATACTTTGGAAAGCAAGGTAGCAAATCATTACATTAACATTAATACTTAACGTAATTATCTAAATTTTGAGGTAGTTTTTTTAATAAATAAAAACACTTTTATACCCCAACATTCCAAAGTTATACTCTATAAATACTGCCAACAGACCTTGACCAATTCATTAGTTGATTAGTGTTTTATTGAAAATGATCTGGAAGTGCGAGAAAAAATCAGACTCTCTACGACGTTAGAGTGGCTAATCTTTTCTCGCACCGCCCTGGCAGTTTCAAAACAAACCCATTAGATGATGCAAACGCGTCAATGAAATTGCAAGAAAGATAGACTTTTCGCACTGCCCCTTCACTTTTTCCAAAACAAACCCCAGTGACGATTTGCATATAATGCATATGATTTTCTTCTACCAATTCCAATGCGCACTGTGTAGACATGTATGTACAAAACATGACTGGTTTCTGCATTGAAAACGATTTTATTTGTGAATTTTGGGGTTTCTCGAAGTACACTTAATTCTCATGGGCCTACTATGTATATGCCACATGATATGTCCATTCTCTACATCCGTGCAGTGATGTCATATCATTGACGCAGCTTGTACTCACGCGTCAATGTATGCCATCTTTTGTGCGCGAGTGTTAAAACGCCGTCGCTTAAGCCAGCGCGTGCGGTTTACTGGTGCGCCCATCAAAGTCGCGCTGATGTCACGGCACAGAGGTAGGGAAGTTCAGTATAGCAGCTAAACAGCTCTAAACTTTCTGAAAGGCTAATTTGACAAATTATAACATCATTTTTATATTAAGTCATAGGTAATGTCAAACGTATCGTCCTTGAGAGTACAAAAAAGCTTGTTCTCGTTAATTAAATATAACGCGTTTCGGAAAGAAAACAGTACCAATCACATTATTGGAATGGTCTTGCGCATTGTGAATTAAATAATACTTTAAAAGAGAAAACCAATATTTTTCAACAAATAAATTTAAGTTCACGACTGACACCATAGATTGGAGAACTAAGTTCGTAGAGGGTATATTATACGATGCAGGCGTTACTTGAAATTGAGCAGTAATAGTCTCAAATGATTGACGGTATTTCAGTAGCTAACAGGAGTTGTGACTTGTGGTGACCCGCGCGCATTATCTGATGACTCCGGCACTTATATGATGAACCGTGCATTATCTGATGACCGTGGCATTATCTGACAGAGCCAGTGAATTCGTGAAAAATAATGCACGCTGAAAACAATAGAAATCTAACACGAGAAGTATATAATACTTATTATGGAACCAATCAAATCATGTTATTTAAGAGAACTGGGGCTATTGGAAGATGACGATGCAGTACATGTAATTTAACTACGAAAAAAAAGTGGTCTCCGAACGCCGCATTTATGTCCGACGCCCCCGGGTTTTTTAGTTTTTAGAAGATGTCAAATCACTAATTTCCCACAAAATTGCGGGAAAGATAGCAGACTACCAACCCAAAAAGCTCAGATGATATAAAAACAATCTTTTTGTAGGAGCCGGGGGGGGCATGGTTCTGGATCTCAAAAATGTTTTAATTTGACCATATTCCTGTAAAGAAGTAGTATTTGAAGTCCAATCACTAAAATCCCTGTTTATCATGTTAGGTGGCAAGATCTATTTGCAATCGGGTGAATGAAAGCAGGAACTGTTGCCAAGGGAAAATTGAATGTTACTAGCTAATAGTGATAAGGTCTCAATTGATTTTTACGGGCGAAATTTGTCAAGCGTTGGCCATTGATTGAGCAATTTTAAAGGGCTCGCAGCGATTAATGCGAAAAAAGATCGAAAAAAAATGTAGAAAGAAATTGCATTTTGTGAACTAAAAAGCAGGGATAGGGGTACAATTCGAGTACAACGGCTTTAACGTAGAAACAAATCACCAAATTGAAAAAATGAGTAACATTTGGACATCTGTCATACGCTCATGCAAATTAAAATACAGCGACGGCGTCTCAAATTACATAAACAGTGATTGTGTTTCACCGAGTACTGAATTAAACAAGATTAATAATGGGAAAACTGCATTGATTCTGGTGCACAAATCACGCTGTGAAAATCCGTGATATTTCCGGGAAAGCTTTTTTTTGATCGCAAGTCGGAAGTTTGATACGCAGTATAGAAAATTCAGAACAGATAAAAGTACTGCCTTGTCTTTTATATACGGATTTCAAGCCCAACACTTGCAGGTTATGTTCGCATATCCATGCCAGTCAGTAACGAAAAATATTTAAAAATATGAAATTTTGATGATTTTTTTTCGATGTTTCGGATCAGCAAATCGCTGGTAATCCCTTTAAAATGAATGTTTGTTTTGAAGGGGTGGCCAATTCATCACACAGGATGCTTGTCATCACGCCGTCAGAGAGCTGATCCTCTCACGTATGCAACTCTCTTTACATGGGCGCCTCCAGCGCCTGCAAATAATAAAGCTGCGAGTTTGTGTGTTGGGTTGCGTGGACGGGACCAGCCCTCTGTTCAGCCTCTAAGGGTCCTGGCTTCCGTTAAGGAATAGAATTACTTTAGTTTATGACATATGTAGCCATAATGAAGCTCCTACTTATCTCACGGATCTTCAATATACATCTTGTGAACCTATTTCAGGCAGTATAGACAAAGACTAATATCGGCTCTGATGCTACCCCATCTCACGGTTTTTCGCTCAAAAAAGAAGCAGGTGGATGGGCTCAGACGCAGTCCACTGCTTTGGAAATGCGATTCCATCTAGCATTAGGGAGGTCAACAACAATGTAATGTTCAAGAAGTGCTGAAAACTATCTCATACAAGATCTCTGTAAGCGCTAGTGTGCTTTGTAGAGCGCCATATTAATGTTCTGTCTTATTATTATTATATTATTCGTTTATGATTATTAATTATTATTAGTTTTATTATCATGCTGAATGTTAAGCGGCTAACAATCAGTCCGGCTTTTCGAGACCATGACTGTAGGAAGAGGGACCACACACACTAGTTTCAAAATCACGTTGGCGCCTTTTGTTATTAAATAACACCATGATTCCCGTTTACAGGTTAAGGGGAATGCCATATCACCCCTCTCAGAAGGAGGGCTGACTGGTCACCACCGGAAAGTGGCGCGGGGCATAATGGGAGAGTCACACAGCCTTTCTTAAATTGCCATGATGCAAATGCATGATGTCCAATGAGGAATTGAAGATCGAAAAGATATGTTCAGATAATTAACATTGAAAACGTTCCCCAACATAGATGTATTTCAACATTACCCTTAACCCTTATTTACCTGAGCATTTTTTTTTTAAAATACAACACAACCGGAAGGGGGTCCAACCCCCTGATTTTCTTTACTGGACATCCAATTCTTATAAAATTGGTACCTAAGTATTAGCTTAGAGTTTCTTCTTCCATTGGTATAAAATATGTACCAAAAAAATTATGACGCACTATGACTTTATTAGGTTAATAGTATGAAAAATATTGTACTATAGGAAGAAAAATTGATATTTTCAAATTTACTGCTCAAAAAAAATAGATGGAACACTTAACACGATTTTATCAGTAGCGACATATGGACGTCATTATGACATAAGTACTATGTTGTACTCATTTTGGTACAAAGGAAAGAGGAGGACCTGCTATCAATTGCAACCAAAATCAAATATCTGTGATATTCCTGTGTCGTACTTGGTGTGTTGGTATTTCCCTCCCGAAAGGAGGGTGGTGATTGCCACACCCTATACATCACTTTGGGATTACCCTTTTTGCTTTCCTATATCCCGGTGCTTTTTGGGGGGGAGGGCATGAAACGGAGCATAAAATGTCAAATGGCAATTACATTAACTCAATTGACAGCGGGAAAATGGAATTTTAGTAGGGCGAAAAAAATAGGAGAGCGGTAATCCCCCCCTCCCCCCTTCGGAAGACGATGGTTAATTAGTTTATGAAGACATCGCCGGTTAAGGAGCGAAGAAGACCCTCTATAACCATCGTAGTTATATTGCACCATCAATTTTGAGTTGGTGATTTCAACTACTTTAACATGTACGCAAGGTGTTTTTTATCCTCAAAATACACTTGTATCAAGAAAAAATTAGAAAAGTCTGATAAATTTCAGGGGCATGCTGTCTGGAAAAAACCAAAGCTTAAAGCATGTATCCATTTCTATGACCAGTGTTGATCATGACATCCTAGGTCAGAAGCTTGAAGCTATGGGAATCAGCTCTGGGTGGTTCCATTCTTACCTTTGTGACAGACAACAACTTGTTTTGCATCGATGGTATTAGATCTCTATCTAACCATTACTTGCGGAGTACCACAGAGTAGCCTGCTAGGGCCATTACTATACTTGTGCTACAGCAATGATATGGAGTTATCGGTGCAAAACAAGCTTTTGCTTTATGCTAATGACAGTGTCATTATAGCTTGTGACAAGGACCCCAGAGTTGTTTCTAATATGCTTAGCTCTGATCTACATTCATGCAATTAGTGGCTGATTGACAATAAGTTGAGTCTCCATGTCGGTAAAACAGAATGTATCCTTTTCAATACCAAAGCTAAAGTTAAGAAAGATTCTGATTTTTCAGTTGTTTATAACAACCAGGTGATAACTTCTCAGGATCATATCAAGTATCTTGGAATTACTATTGACAACACTCTGTCAGGTGACATTATGGCCAACTCTGTCATCAAAAAGGTTTCTGGTCGGCTAAAATTTCTTTATAGACATGCTAAAGTTCTCAATCATACTTTACGCAGAAATCTCAGCACTGCTCTGCTTCAATGTCACATTGACTATTGCTGCACTTCTTGGTTTGGCAATATCTGTCAGAATTATAAGAAGAAATTGCAAATCACCCAAAACAAGCTAACACGTTTTGTTTTGAATTTGTCCGCCAGAGATCATATTGGTCAGGTGGAGCATAATCTTTTAAAGTTCCTCAATATCTCTGACAGAGTTAAACAGTTACGGCTCAACCATGTCTTCAACATTTATCATTCTCAGAGTGCTTATACCTCTGTCAGAATTTCACAAGATCATCAAATATTCATTCTCACAGAACCAGATCAAGCGATTCTAACTTTTTTGTTCCCAGAGTTAAAAGGTATTGCATTAACATTTTTTTACAATGCCATTCTGGATTGGAATGCACTGCCACCAAACATCAAGGACATCTCCACCAAGCATGCCTTTAAAATGAATGTGAAAAAACATCTTGCTTGTAATACTCTGAGCCAAGAAATGGCTGAGTTTACAGTTTAGTCCCCTCCAATGGCTTTCTTTTTCTTCCCATTTTATCATTAATTTTTAGTTCCCTGCACTTCACTCACGGCCTTTGCTTTCGTTTATTAGGACCCCATTGGAAATAAGCTTCCTTCTGTGTTTGTTGGCAGGCTTAACACTTAAGTGACCGGGGGGGTTCCTAGGGACCCTCCAAATTTGTTTTC
Organism: Ophioderma brevispina; assembly: GCA_023653785.1. NCBI lineage: Eukaryota > Metazoa > Echinodermata > Ophiuroidea > Amphilepidida > Ophiodermatidae > Ophioderma > Ophioderma brevispina. Next base: position 23,780 of record JAMKCH010009815.1, on the reverse strand, counting down.
GCGCTGGCCGCTTTACGCGTGGGTTTTTCGCGCCGAAATTTTTTGTAATTGTCTGACTTTGAAATGCGCTTCTTTTCATACCAAAAAAATTAAAATCGGCCAAGCCGTTAATGAGTTAATTAGTGAGGGTCCCATGGAACCCCCCCCTTTTGGCACTAACGGAAGTCAAAGAACCAGAGCAATTTCTTTTTTGCTGATATATGTTCACACACACATATAAGTAAACAAATAATAGTAACATTAAAATAATTAACCCTTTATGTGCTGAAAACAAACAATTTCATTGTAGACGTTGCTAAACCGTTACTGTACAAAGTCTATGGGAAAATGATGTGTATTTTGCAACACCCGTTAAAAATACAGGATTCCTAAAACTTCAAGTTTTTTGTTAAATATATGTTATTTGGGTCTTCTAGAGTAGATATCAACATAAAATAAGTTTTCAAAAAGTTGTAAGCGCAAGGCTCATTTGCCTTTCCGTTCTTTTGCCATTTTTCGCGTGTTTTGGACACACATGTTTGCCCCCTAATTTGCAGCCCAAATAAAAAAAAATCATTTTTTATTGCTGATTTGGGGTGTCTTATGACCCTTCACAGTGTAATGAATTTCGTAAAAAATTCCCTCGGGAAAAGTGGTTTCCTTGGGGGGGGCATGGAAACCTCCCCCCCAACCCCCTTTGGGACACAAAGGGATAGTGAAAACCCCTTGGTCACTTAAGTTAATGGGCTGTCCTGGTTTTGTCAGCTTTGGTGTCAGTGTTTTTGTTTTTCATCCAAGTATGGCTTGTAAGTATTGTGTATGTGCCAGTTTATCAATATTTATTGATTGTATAATTGTCAGTGTTATTTTTTATTGCTGTCTTTATTTATTTGACAATATGTTTATGTGTACTTTTTTGCCTGGTTAACCAAATAAAAAACAAACAAACAGAAGTTAAATGAAGAAACAGGAAGATGTTGCAGAGCTGTCCTTTGTTATTGAACCTGTAAGTGTTGCCTAGTCGGACCTTTTGTCCTTCAGGCTACTAAGGCAGCCCTTTAAACAATACACCAATAGATATCAGCTTATGCTGATTAGACCCCGGGTATGTGGTATAAAGACTAGGTAATGGAGATGAGTAATATCCCTCTTGAGTCTCAACCCAACGGGCTGGCGAGTTATTTTTGAAATAATGCGTATCATCGGGAAAAGTGGTTCGTATGGGGGCGTATGGGTGGCCATTGGGGGTCAAAAAGGTGGCAGCGCAGTAATGAAGGACCGTGCCGAGGGTACAGTGAGGGCCAGCTGATTTATTTTTTAAGGATTTTGTTTTTGTAATTGGTTTGTATATACCTGGATGCATCGTGTTGGTAAGTGCAATTCGACAGAAATAAATAAGTTTGTTTTATGTTTTAATGACTACTGTGCCCTAGATCCGAAGACAGAGCCGCGACTGTGGGACAGTCTAATGCTGCTAAGATAAGGATTACATAACCGTCTTCACTCGAGCAGACTCGGCAATATTCTTGCCCAAGCATGTCCCATGAACGTGCTATTTCTATCATGAGCAACTCACGATCTCAACTCCCAGGCGCAGTTAAGAGCTTTCATTCACCATTATATTGATGCCAATATACACACCCTGTGCTTCAGCATGATTTATGATACCAGAGCACTTTGGTCTGCTGTTGTTAACATGTGCCGACCCAAACCTACTGAACTGATTCCTTGGTAGCTAGCATACCTTACTTCATAGGTATATGGTAAGGTATGTATGGTAATAGAGTTGTTCTTGTTTTTGGCAATTCCATTTAGAAAAACCAAAATGCAAAATAAGTCCCTTCCCCCCAGGAAGTCCACTCAATATATAATACTAATGACATTTATATAAGGCGCCAGACTCCGGCCCAACCAAAGGTCGCTCACTGCGCTAAAAAACAAGCAAATAAAGCGAAACAATGAACAAGGAAGAAAAAACAAAATAATAAGTAAATTCAAAACACAAAAACCACTACAATATGAAGCATTGTTGCAAAACCCACAAAATGTTTTCAATGATGTTTAAAGCTACTCTGTTGTACAGTTCTTAATATTGAAGAGGGAGCTTATTTCCAAAGTCTGGGTACACACAAGATGGCAAAAAGCCGATCACACATGAGTTATGAGATCTTGGCTCGTGTAGCAGGTGAAGATTAGATGAGCGAGACCAGTAAGTTGTGATTTGTCATTAAGCAGTAGATCAGAGTAGATAGATAAATATGGCGGAGCAAGTCCATGAAGGCACTACTGAAAACTCTACAGGAGAATTTTAAACCCAATGCGATCTTTTACTGGTAACCAATTTTAAATCAATTGAGAATGGGTTAATATGAAAATGTTTCTTAGAACGCAGTGATCAGAGTGCAGCAGAGTGTTTTGAGAGTTGCAATGCGGATGAACTGATTTTGTGGTATATGATGCTAAGTAATACAGCGCACATCCTTTGCAAAGTGGCAGGGTGGTTATTGAGTTGTAAAGGGTTCATATTTGGACATTTCAATTACTCATGAAGCCTGATATAATTTTACATTAAAAGGGACTTACTGACTTTTTGGGAATTTCGTAAAGTGGAAAGTTTGCGAAAAAAACAGCAAAAAGTAAAATTTGAGGAGTATGTGGCTTATAATGCGGAACGTTTAAAATTCATCAGTTTCATGAAAACTATAGAAGGTGTCTTCATTTCCTTATCCGGCGATGTCCTTTCATAAATGTTAATTAGGTAGAAGTATGACTTATCACATTCATATTTCAGATGAACCTGACATTAGAATCAGTTCGACATGGTGTCGGCTATCAAACAGCCACAACGGTAAACAAATTCAACATAACCGGAAGTTAAAATATTACAATTTGGTGGTTTTTCGAGGTAGAATTACACGTAGGGGCACGCGTGGGCACAAGTTCAGAAGTTATATTTTGTTACAAGGTACATTGAACTTCCATCACCGTTTCTCAAGAGTCGCAAGTGATCGAAACATTTTCATCTTATTTTGTCAAGATTTTTAACAATTGCGGGTCACAAAATCAGCCAAAATGCAAGCCCATTTCCTACAGTCGTAGCTGCACAAAAGGAATGACAGATTTTGATGGGGTTTTCGGTATTTTCTGAAATAATATCTACTCTATTTGGTGACAACAACTTGCAAAAGACATGAAAACTGAGTGTACTATGCACTTTCCAAAAACCCCTACAGTCCGGGGACACAACATCCGGTGAAATGACAAAGTTTTGTGGACCGTCGTCACTGCATCGATCGCGGCAAAGACATATGGATCACAGACGGTCGCGGTATATGCACATGACTTGTATACACATTGAGTGCCTGGTTTTTGTCGAGATGAATGGGTAATTGAATTAGGTAATTTGTGGTTTTCGCGTTATAGGTCCTCTTATCTACTACGTCCATGGTGAGACATACTTTGTTTATTTGTTGGTAACATGCCGCTCACATTGATCCGGTTATTATGTTAACCAAAGCTTAGCATGGTGATGCCCTTCAATGGTTATAAATCAGCACCTGTATGCTGATGTAACAACGGCATGTTAATATTGAATCGCACGTGCTGCATTTTATTAACTAACAGAAATTGCAAACTAGGGGAAATTTTGTACAAGGTAAGAATAGAATTGTCAGAATTGATTTCAAAGAGGTACCAATTTAATCGTATCGGCTATTCCTAAGGTCTAAAACAGGTATAGTTTTCTCTATCTATAGTTTTAGTAGGACTATAATAGGCACATAACTGTCCAAGGTCATCATGTGGTAAAATTTACAGAATGACAGAGAATCGTTTGTTCAAACTGGCTGTAAAATTGTTAATTTAATAATAATAATAATAATGAAAATTTATAAAGCACACATATCCGCCGAAGAAAGGCGCTCAAGGCGCAAAGACAATATAACTTAACAATTTAACATCCAAAACCATATTAAGAAATATATACATCATGAACAATTTTACAAATTACACAATCATATGAAAAAATGATGAAATGCTGCATTAAATAGACACACATAATATAATACATCATGAACAACCTAATACAACCAGAAAATATAACATTACAATTTTTTAAAAGCATTGTTAAAAAGATATGTCTTAAGATTTTTCTTGAATTGCATCAGGGTATTGGACGATTTGATGTGAAGTGGAAGCTTATTCCAGATACGTGGTGCTGCACATGAGAATGATCTATCCCCCCAAGAATGATAAGATTTTGGAACAACCAGATTCATTTTATTAGAAAAGCGCAAAGTTCGTGAAGGATTGTATGGCTGTAATAAATCATCAATATATGCCGGTGCAACACCACTTAAGGATTTAAAAACAAAAAGCATCAATTTATATATAATCCTGTAGTTCACAGGTAACCAGTGCAATTCACGTAAAATAGGAGTAATGTGAGTGAATTTTCTAGAGAGGGTAATAACCCGAGCAGCTGAGTTTTGTACGCGCTGAAGACGATTTATTTGAGTTTGAGGGAAGCCAAATAAAAGTGAATTGCCTGCATCTAAGCGTGAGGTCCCAATAGAGTGATTTATTTGTTCTGCAGCATGATCAGTAAGATATTTTCTGATTTTTCCTGTTTACGGATATGAAATGATGTGGAACGAACAATATTAGAACATGTGGGATAAGCGACATAGAAATGTCAAAATGGTATGCCAAGAATACGAGCATGCGCTGCTGGAGTCTTCGCCAATTTGGATATAGGATTGAAACCTTTGAAAGGTTGTTGATTAGATCCAATTAATAAAAACTCTGTTTTGGATCATTGAGTTAAGAAAGCTATCTTGCATCCATGCACGGATCCTCTGAAATAACATGATACAATAGTCCAATGCCCTGATCAGCAAAATGCTGTGAAGGTTATAAAAGAAAAATATAATGCGCTAATAGTCAGCGTACATATGGTAACTAAGATCATGTTTGGCAATGAAATGTCATTAACAGGATGTGTGTAAACTGTAAACCAACAATGGCCCAAGAACTAACCTTGTGGTAATGAAAAATCATGATGACTGATTTGACGATGACCTATTTATACGGACATATTGTGGTCTATCATGTAAAATAAGACTGACACATTTTAAGCGTACCGTGACACGACGATATCCCACTGAAGCGTTATTTCCAAGACCAGTGATGGGCATAGTAGTCGTCTGCGTACGCCTGAGGAACGGAGTACCCCAAGGATCTGCATGGAGCCTATGCTGTTCACTTGTTATCAGCATTACCTCAACACATCTAGACAATATGGCTACCCGACAAGATCTTGCCCTCCTCCCACTCGGACAGCACTGGACAGAAGTAGAAGCACACTTACTACAGACATGGCCCTACTTGCAGCATTCTCAAGACCTGGAGACTTAAAGCCAAGACCACCGCTAATGCCTTCCACCTCAATACTAAAGAGGCTCATCGCAAGCTTCAAATCAACCCAATGGAGCGCCTCTGCCAATCAATCCCTACACCAACCTACTTGGGAGTGGAAGCTTGACTCGGCATTTACTTACAGGCAGCACCTCGAGTCCGTATGCGCCAAGTTATCTTCGAGGCATAACCTCCTGTGACCGACTTGCTGGGTCCTCATGGGGTTGCCAGCCCAACGACCCTAGGCACCACTGCCTTGGCTCTGGTCTACAGCCCTGGCTGATATGCCGCCCCAGCATAGTTCAACAGCTCTCACACAAGAAGCTGGACACAGTACCAACCGAGACCTTGAAACCGTCACTGGCTGCCTCCGCCCTACTCCATCTGAATTCCTACCAGTTCTTTCAGGCATTTGTCACCTGCAGTAACTTCGGAAGACCCCACACGCATACACTAGTGAATAAGGGCCTGCTGGACAACAAGCACCTGCTGCAATAACACTGTCAAAGAATCCAGCCACCTCGTTAGACAAAGACTGCGCTCTCGCCGACACTTTCTGCCGACACGCCGCCAAACTCTCCAGTTCCCCTTTAACATATTATCACGACATTGAATACTAACCTGGCAGATACCCCAAGACCAGATCAACTCTCTATTACACCTAAAGACAGAAATACCACTGGCAGCATCTCCCACGCAAGAATGGGTCCACCTTAAACGGATTCGCACAAAGTCGTTCGCTTCAATAGCAATATGCACCGATGGGGCGTGGCGGCATCGCCAGCCTGCCAATGTGTTCTCCATCCAGACTGCGGGATCACATTCTCAATGAATGCCCTACCTTTCGTCCACCGGTTAACATAGATTTCGCAAGACCCCAACCACAACAGTGAGTTGGCTCCACTACTTACAAATAAAGTGTGTGTGCGAGAGCCCATCTACGCAAGAAGAAGAAGGATAAGATCTGTTCACGTGGTCATCTGGTGTCAAAAGGCTGTCGCTAAGAAGCTAAAAGAATCTAGCCGGCTGACCCGTCCCTCGTCCCATGGCGCATAAAAATCATTTTTTTGAACGCGCAAAAGAGCGGATTCAATGCTATGCTTGCCTTGTAATGCAGATTGAAACTTATCGGAAAGACCACTCTTGATGAGAATATTATTCAATCTTGAAGCCGCAATGCGCCTCTATGGTCCTTAGCAAGAAATTTTCCAATTGGAGACTGGCCTATAGTTCTACAATACGTCTGCATCCAAACCGTCTCTTTTTTTTAGTAAAGGCTGAATGTAAGCGTTTAGGCTATCTGGATAAATACCTTTCTCAAAAGATGTATTGACAATCACTGAGATCAAAGGAGCTAAAACTTAATACTTCTTTTATAAGAAAATTTGGTGCTGGCTCAAGCTCACAGGATTTTTATAGTTGATCCACTAATATAGATTTGTAACTTCCAGCACATTTACATGTCGCAAACTCGGAGATTACTCTGTTGCCTCTGAGATCATTGATGATAGCAATGACTTTAAATTTATTAGCATTTGGCATTTGGTAACCAAGATAGGAACATTCGATTCCACTGTTTTGACAGTTATGGCTAGTGTTCTGTCGTAGACTCTATAGCTCCCGTCGCATTTTGCTTTCTAATTGTGTAAGAAATATCATAGATTGAAGCATCCAAGTATATATTTTGGCCCCTGTGCCATTAGACGAAACACTTTGACACCATTTTATAACAGAATGAATAATTCTGAAATTATCCTAAATCTAAAATGTTAAACCAATTTAATGATCTTTTCCTCAATAAGTTTGGACCTTTTTCCCCAAATGTGACTTTTTCACAATAGAGGGGGTGTAAATTGGCAAAGTGGACCCTTTTCGACTCAAATATTGCACTTTTTGACCAAAAAAAGCCTAAACCCCTATTTTTTCCTGGCTCGCTTCGCTCGCACACACCATTTTTGTGGACCATTTTTGGAATTTTTGGAGATTTGGTGGGTACAGCGCACCTCCGCACCCCCCCCCCCCTCCCCGGCTTACGGCCTGATCAAACGATTCTACTATAACCGCCATTTTCACTGAGCAAGTATAGTAGACGACAAGCATGAAAGTTGGTCGGTGTGTTAATTAGTTATCCAGAACACCATCTGAACAATTTCCATTTTAAGTTTGATTTAGTTGAAACACGCCTCCTTGCGGTCGGCCATCGTGGAACACCTATGTTTGAGTCCCCTTCAGGAAGTTTAAACCTTTATATCGTGTAGTCGTGGATGAAATTTTACTTAAATGAAATTTAATTAAACAATGGCGGCCATTTGAAATGGGCAGGACAGGCTAACGTGCAGCTTTTCGGGGTAGAAACATACCTATCCTAGTCATGGGGACATCCCCTTCAAGATGATCTATGGTAAAATTAATCACAATTGGGTCAACGAACGGAAACCTGAGGATGGCAGCTCATGGACTATCAGCTTTTCGTACTAGAACTGGTGCATTTGGGATTGACTCAATACACCCTCTGGTGGAAGATCGACCAAGAAGGAAGTTTCTTGGCCAGAATCAGAAATATTGTCCTAAGGCCTATGTTACTTGAAAGATGAAAAAGCTTAAAGAGACTGTGCCCTCAAATAATATGCATATATGAAACAGATTAACGGGTTTAACCAATACATTAACATGTTGGATTGATCAATATTGATACCATTTAATGGATCATATAATATATGATTAACCTCAAACGTTAACAAATATTTTTAACACTTATAAAAAGTGACCAAGGGGGTTTTCCACTCCCTTTAGTGTCGGGGGGAGGGGGGGGCTCCATGGACCCCACACTTAGGAAACCACTTTTCCAGCAGAATTTTTAAATGAAATTTATCCACATGAAAGGTCATAAGACTACACCAATAGCAATAAAGATAAATTTATTATTTGGGCTGCAAATTACTGGGGCAAAACATGTTTTAAAACCCGCGAAAATTGGGCAACAAGACGGAAAATTCCTCCAATGAGCCTTTCCTTACACCAAACTTGAAAACTTATTTTATGTTTGAGTTCGACTCTAGATGAGCAAAGTACATAAAAAGAAAATGATATATTAATAAACAATATTGCAATTTAGACATTCCTATAGTTTACGGGTGTTGCAAAATACAACGTCACTTTCCCATAGAGTTTGTATTACGGTTTTCGCAACGTCCACAATGAAATTTTTTTCAGCACTAAAGGGTTTTAAAATTAAAATTATTTTATTGTTACTATAATAGTTTTACTTATCGTAGGTGTGCACATATATACAGCAAAAAAAATGCATGGCTTCTTCGATTGTGATAAAAATATTCTCAGACCACACTTTCCGTTAGTGCCCGGGGGGTGTCCATGGGACCCCCACTTATTAACCTCAGTAACGGCTTGGGCCTGATTTTATTTTTGGTGTTTTTTTGTATTAAAACAGTGGTATAAAATCAGACAATTACAATTAATTTCACGAAAAACTCCCACGTGTACAGCGGCCAGCACGGAAAAAAATTGGGTCACTTAATTAAAAGATTTTTACCATATTCCTGTAAAGAGTAGAAATTTGAAGTTCCTATCACATATAAATCCCTATTTATCATGTTAGATGCCAATGATCTACGGTGCACTTTAAGGATCTCAATTGATTTTTACGCGCGAAATTGGTCGGTGTAATGCGTTGGCAATTGAGCGACTCTAATATGAATGGCTTTTTTGAAGGTTTGTATTACTTCTCAACATGCTGAATGATATAACAGATGACAATTCAGTCAGGTAGAATACGGTGCCGTTTTGTGAGACATACTTTATACCTTCCTAAAATCAAACATTCCATCGCACACCTGGTTTATTTGTTGGTAACATGGCCGCTCCCATTGATCCGGTTATTATGTTAACCAAAGCTTAGCATGGTGATGCCCTTCAATGGTTATAAATCAGCACCTGTATGCTGATGTAACATCTGCATGTTAATATTGAATCGCACGTGCTGCATTTTTATTAATTAACTCCTTGTCAACAGAAATTGCATTTTACGGGGCAATTTTGTACAAGGTAAAAATAGAATTGTAAGACTTGATTTCAAAGATGTAACAATTTTCTCGTATCGGACTACTCCTAAGGTTAAAACAGCTATAGTTTTCTCTATCTATGGTCTATAGTTTTAGAAAGACTATAATAGGCGCAAAACTGTCTAAGGTCATCCTGTGGTAAAATTTACAGAATGACAGAGAATCGTTTGTTCAAACTGGTTGTACAATTGTTAATTTGGTAACACAAGGTAGGAAATAGATTCACTCTTTGACAGCTCAATATAAAAATGGCATAGTTATGGCTAGTGACCTGTCGTAGACTCTATAGCTCCCGTCACATTTTGCTTTCTAATTGTGCAAGAAAATTATGATAGATGGAGCATCCAGTTTATTTTGGCCCCTGTACCATTAGACGAACAATTTGACACATTTTATAACTAATGGATAAATCTGAAATTATCTGAAATCTAAAATGTTAACCCCATTATGACCTTTAACTTTACCTCATACTCTCTAAATGTAAAAAGAGTAAAAAAACGAGTGAATCCTAATTCACTCGAAAAAGAGTGTAAACCACTCGAAAATAGTTGCATGTCGTCGTTGGGCAGGAAAAACCTCATGTGCATTGGCCTCTAAGAGCAAAACCTCATATGTGCATTTTCGGTAACACTGACAAAACGACCTGTTTGGCGATATTGACGTTTTGCAAAGTATCGCAAAATACTTAAAATAGATCTTACATACTACTTTAAACATCATCCCATCATTTCCACCAACTTGATTTAACCAAACACTGGACAACAGGTTGGTTTGTACATGTTACCGAAGTTGCACATATGAGGTTTTGCATTTGACCTTTCAAATTACATATGAGGTTTTTCCTGCCCAGCGACGATGATTGTGTTGGTTAATCCACTCCAAAAAGAGAGAAGAAATCACTGAACTTTCACTCCAAAAAGAGTGAGAGTGAACACCACTCTAAAATATGTTGTCCTCCATTTAACTCTTTAAAGAGTGCACATTCACTCATTTGAAGTGCACTTCACTCCTTTTTGAGTGAATATTTAGTAGAACGAGTAAAAAAGTGAAATCTGCACTCAAAAAGGACTGACTTCACTTCAAACGAGTGAATGTCCACTCTTTAAAGAGTTAAATGAAGGACATCGCATTTTAGAGTGATGTTCTCTCTCACTCTTTTTGGAGTGAAAGTTCAGTGATTTCTCTCTTTATCGAGTGGATTAACCAACACATGCAACTATTTTTGAGTGGTTTAAACTCTTTTTCGAGTGAATTCAGATTCACTCGTTTGTTCACACTTTTTTTTTTCATTTAGAGAGTAACTATTCTACTATAACCGCCAATTTGCTACTGATCAAAGTGTAGTTAGATGACTAGTAATCAAATATTGACTGCTCATGAAGGAAATGGTGCAAAATAACTACCCGAGGTGATTTGAGACCGTGGGCCTACTATCTTGCCGAGACCGAATGTCGAGGGAAAATAGTAGGTCCACGGTCTCCAGTCACCGAGGGGAGGTATTTTGCACCATTTCACGAATATAGAGCAGTCAATATTTGTTTTGTATAACATATAAAAATATTTCTGTCATTTGAAAAACTTGCCACCGCAACTCAAGCCTAGTCAAGATACCAATGCAGGAAAAAAAGTTCCCATAAAAATGAACTATTTCCCCGTGATGGGAGAAATAGTAGCTTATTATGGGAGTTTTTTTCCCTCCTGTGAAATTTTGGGGAACTAGTCTCAAATATTTTATGTCACGTGATATAGTATCCACCAATCAAATGACAGAAATTTTTTTTTGTGTTATATAACATGTACTAGTCGTCCTACTAATGAAAGTTGGTCGGCGTGTTAATTAGTCATCCAGAACACCATCTGAAGTAGTTGTTTTATGTGCTGAATTGGGTTAAAATATAGAGCATGACTCAAAAGGTAGAAATCGTGTCGTGTGTAGCTTATAAACTGGAACCAAAGATAATCTTTCTCTTTGCTTGAACCCATAAAGGAGAGCTCCGTGGAAGCTTTCCTGTTGGCGGTAGCTAAACGAAGCAAATAAACGAAATGAACGAACGAGTTGTAGGTAGCTAAATGATTCGGTCACTTATGCTGTTTCGGCTGTATTTATTAAAATTTCAATTTAAAGGTACTCAGTGATTTTTGAAAGACATTTTTGTTAGTAATTAATAAAAATATACAAAAAAACTAAAAGCATAGCCACCTAAAATAAATGCCCAATTCCAAAATTTGGAGTGAATCGGATTTTCGTTCCATGCAGTAAACATTTTATGTGTAGTATAACAGTGCCAAAGATATTGTGTATAACCAAAAATTTGGGACCGGAAATTTATAACAAAGTTGTGATTTTCGATTGAAGGACTTCGATTTTGAGCTTGCTTTTTCACACAGTGATGAGTATATGGACAAGGAGCATTATGTACAGGGACAAAAAAACCACCCCAATTTATTTGAAAAATTGAGGGCGCCCTTCCTCTGGAAATCTCTGATTGCCAGCCTTTAAAGGCTGATTCACAGATGTCCCCAAAAATTGTTGCCTCAGAAAACAATTTTAGCCAAATTAAGGCTTTCAATCCTGCAAATTTCTCAAAATTCAGTTCTCAACCCCCTACTTTCGGAGAAAAAATCAGTTCACAAACCCAAGTTCAGAAATCGGATCCGCACATCCTACCTGAAAAACAAAGTTTGAGCTCAAGCAGGGGCCCGTCGCCATGGGGGGGGGGGTTGGGGGGGGGGAACACACTCCCCAGCGATCATCAAAAAAGCGAAGAAAGAAAAAGGGAAGGAGAGAGGAAGGAAAAGAGAAGAGAAAAGACAAGAGGGAAAAGAGAAGGAGAAAAGACAAAGGGGGAAAGGGGAAGTAAGAATTGAAAACAAAAGGAGACCTGTACATCAGAACGCATGAGATTGGAACTCCAGACTTAAATAAATCCAACTATCACAAATATCGGCTTAGCCTCAACCCAATTAGTTTTGTTCCAAGTCTAACCAATGGTAATCATGAATTGTTAATGTGCCAACAGTACTGTGATCAAAATAGGTAAAATAAATGGAGAAAAACACGAGGGAGCCATGGGCCATTCCCTAAGTTTGGTCTCCAGCATAAGGGGAATTTTCAGTCGGGGAGCGGAAGTGTCTGAAAAAATTGGTAGGGACGATTCCCTAGCCCCTGACACCATTAAACTTATAGGTTGCTGGCTGTCCTTGAATTAATTAATATACTCCAACCCTCAAAAATACATTTCTTAATAGGATAAAATCCAAGAGCTCAGGGTGCTCCGCCACCTGGACTCCGGCAGGGACTCTGTTAGGCACCGCATCCGTTAAAGACATTGGCACTAGCTATAATGTGTATAGTTCCCCTTCGGCGGTACAAGCTTATACTGCCAGTATCAGTGAGCAAAGTTTGAAACCCGTCTTTTCTTTGAATTGGTACCATTTACCCTCAAAAAGTGGTAAATTTGAAGGTTCTGAATAGCTGAGATCCAAGAGCTTCCGGGGGCTTCGCCCCCTGGACCGCAGAAGGGCTCTGACTCCTGCACACACACCCATTAAAGACATGGGCGCTCGCTATATGATTTCTCTTGGCAGTACAAGCTGATACATGTATACTGGCCGTCTCAGTGAGCAAAGTTCGAAACCAGTCTTACTCGGGTCTTTACTTGAATTGGTTCTAATTTACCCTCAAACCAGTGGGTCATTTTGAAGGTTTGATGAGTTTTAAATCAAGAGCTTCCGGGGGCTCGCCCCCTGGGCCCGGCGGGGCTCTGCCCCTGGCCACCGCCAGGGGCCCTAAAGCGGCACCCTGTAACCACCCATTCGGGCTTTCCGGGTTGCTCCCGGTTTGTGTCAAGCCACTTGCGGGGTGCAGTTCAAACGACAAGAAAAAAATGGTCTGTAAGTGCATCTACTTAGGACAATTTTTCAACGGCCCTTAATGGGCCCGAACCGTGCGCCGTTAGTTGTATTGTTTTACTCGCTCACTACGCTTCCAAGGACTCTTACTACAGCAATAACATTTCTTCACTTTACACCCCCCCCCCTGACAAAATGTCTAGCGACGGCCCTGAGCTCAAGTTTTCTTTTGACGGCTGCATTAATTAATACACAAAAATATTTTATTTCGAAATCTCTGAGTCGGCCTTTAATGGTATTCTCAATAGTCACTTTAGTCTGATTGTTTTTATTCCTGTCAGTAAACGCATATTGTCGATGGTAAGAAATCATTTGGAGGGGATGTGTTGAGATTAAAACTAAAAAGCTGTAAATGCTCAACTTGTTCAACTGAATTGATGCTGTAACCCATTTTACATGAACCTTTTTGTATGAAATATGTAAAGGCTTCATACCAGAACCAATTGAACAGATTGTTGTACAATCTGAGACACGCTATCGATTCCTTTGTTTGGAGTCAATCAAAGAACGGATAAAGTGTCATGAATATCGAGGCCGGGTGAACCTCTTAACGTTGAGGAGGATTAGGTCACGTAAATATTGTAGTTCGTTATGAGCGGCCAAAACTCTTATACTTAGACAAATTAATTGACCAAGATGTCATGCATTATTTCTGGAACAAGGCGAATAAATGTAAACGTATCAGATTTGTTTAATATTCATTAGTGACGTCAAAGAACTTTGGCGGGTAATAATTATTCCTATCATTTTCTTTTCTTACGTGGATTGCTTCAGAGTTTGTTCAAGTTTGGTGTTTGGAATTTGTTGAGTTCATTTGCCTTGCACTTTTGTTCGTGAGAAAAGGAGCATTTTTTTAATTATGGCCTTAAGCTGATCTAGTATCATCACATCGAATTTCTATTGCATTGATTGGGTGAAGTATACAACCTCTCAGAACGAATGGAATCGTCGACACGCCTCAAAAACTTTTAATGAACTGACAGGAAGAAAAAATCGTCTACAAAAGCTGCAGAATCAGGTCAGGCGCTCGGTTGTTATTGCCGAGATCTGCCATGTCACCCCTTTGTTGTATGACTTGTCATCCGTACTGGTGCAATGCGTCTTTGCCTATTGTTAAAGGTCCCAGGAAATGAGATGATAAACCTAGTCCAAAATCTTTGTGGGACATTCCATTGCAATAAACAGGGCCAGAAAAAAGAATACACTACCAGTGACATCATTTGCAAAAATATTGATTATCAGTCAGTACCATGAATAGATTCACACCAGTCACCTGGAATTTTCTATTGCTCTCCACTGACCTGTTGCATTGTTTCCCGCCATATTACCAAGGTAGAAAAGCAACTTCCTGTTGTGACACTCGGCGACCATTCAACTGTGCGGCAGCCCGCTATCCATGTGTAGAGGTCGGTATTGCGTGCGCGTTGTAAATATCTTGTCCACCAACATGGCCTGCTATTGAATACGGTCTAAAATGTGGCCACTTTCATCAGACCAAAACCCATGTAAAAGCCATTCTTTGTGCTCGCAGCAATGGTCCTCATAGCCGCTTAACCAAACAAGAATTACATAAATTTTGGCAAGATGCACCGTGAAAGCAATAACAGCAAGAGCTTGGGCAAACATCGACAACGTATTCAACAGGAACTCCAAGACATCCAAGCAAAGACGAATAACACTCCACTGACCCTATCATCTTTTTGAACCATATCACAAGAATGATTTGGACTGGCATCATCCGTACACCTCACAACTAGAGAATGCACGTCTTTACAAAATTGATCTTCCAAGAAATGGGCCTATACTGCAATTGGCTTGTCAACCATTATCGTCCACCGTCAGATCCCGTAGCGTGTTAAAACAGTGGCGTCACCCTGGCCAGTACATAATTTTGCCGAAACTAATTTCTTTAAAATGATAACATCATTTACTGGTTGTTCCTCACCTCTATGTAGTGCGCATTCTCTTGAAAATTAATTTTAAAATTGCCCAATTTCCGCGAAATCTTTTACATATTAAACTCGGTATTAAAGATTGCTTACAGTTCGCTTTCCCATCACAGACCACGTTAACGAGTGTCGAACGTGACCTCTAAAAAACCCGCGTTAAAATGTGCGTACAGGTCAAAACATAGATTGGCTTGTGTCACCAACATGGCGATGTCCGGCTAACATGCTAACGTACTGGAAAAGTTCGAGAGAAAAGTGCATTATCACAAGTTTCCTGTGCAGAGCCATTTTACAAAAATCAAAGTGGACCAAACTTAGTGCGCGAAGATTTGGAGTGGAATTTGAATGTGCTGAGGCGTAATTGCCGGAGAAGGAGCAAGCACTCGTTGTCATCAAAAACACTTAAATGATGTCGTGCCTGGCGGAATGTGAAACAACCACGTGTTGTTGGGGGGTTTCGCTGTCCCAGCAGACGTCGGGTTTCACGCCAGGTGCTACAAGTACAACAGATTTTACGATGTTGGAACAAATAAGTCGAAAATGGATCAAGCAGGTATGTAGACATAGACTTAATGTTGAAAATTACAAAAAAAGTCTCATCCTCACTGAGTCAGTCCATGTCAACAACACCCATTCATGAACAACAACAAGAACTCGCATTAAATTAATAAGACGTACTATATGCAACACGCAGACACTCGCCTCGTACGTAAGAAAATAATATAGTAGTACCAACATGGATCTGTTACCAAGGGTGGCAGCCAGCCCTGTGTTGCCCGTCCATTATCGATTCGATTCATAATATGCATGCCATCTTCTCATGGGGATGACTCTAGTACATGTAATATGTATTTCTTCTTTCTGCCACCGAACATCCTTCCAACTTTGCGAATCATTGGGGGTGGTGCACATACAAATTCTTTCCGCTAATTTGAAATGTGCATCTCGACATTACTTACACTCCGTGGTGTAATGAGTGCATACATGTGTGGGACTTGAACTATTAGCCTATTGGGTTTAAAATTTAAGAAGTAAAATAGGCGTACAGTACCCTTCACAATTCCTTTTCTGACATAGGCATCTATATTCGCTGCGCGCGAGGTGTTGCGTGTATGCGCATACTTGTATTTTCTTACGCGTGTCAGGTCTCTTTCTGGCGGGAATGCTGCGTATCTGACACACGAACAGGATTTATGACGGAGACTTGCAGAGTATTTATGTATATAGTCTATATTCAACAGACCCAATGTGTGCAGTTTTACCAGTGACATTAGTGTGTATTTAGCTTTCTCAACCGAAGACACGACTCCAACTTATTATCGAATTGAATGGTGGCAATCAGAATTGCAAAAACTATTTGTGGTGCGATAATTCCTGCATGCTT
This sequence comes from Ophioderma brevispina, assembly GCA_023653785.1. Classification (NCBI taxonomy): domain Eukaryota; kingdom Metazoa; phylum Echinodermata; class Ophiuroidea; order Amphilepidida; family Ophiodermatidae; genus Ophioderma; species Ophioderma brevispina. The sequence goes on along the minus strand of JAMKCH010009815.1, from coordinate 7,062 downwards.
TGTTTTATTTTTTAGTGCTATGTATATCAAAACCAACATTGCTACCTTTCTCCCATATGCTTAGTTTTTTGAAAATGAATTCCTTAAAGGTTATCAAATTAAGATGTTTCTTATTTTCTTTTCTCTCAAGGCATTATGTTCCAAGGTCGAGACGGAGAGAGTTACCACAGCTTGTTTTGATCATGCAGATGGATGTCTGCACAGTGGCATAATTCACATTAATCCACTCTACCGACTAAACCCGAATATGTCACTTCAACATGGCATGGGAACATGGTTTTCACTGTTCGTTGTACAATGTCCATGTAAACTTGGGACTATAATTGGGAATCCGTCCAAGCGGCAAATTCGGCATATTATAATTTTTTCATTTTCATCATTGCAGATTATTGCTCATCGGATGTTTGACGTTGTTGCTACTAGCTTGTTGGATGTTTGCCCCTTGAGAGATCTGTTGCTGATATACTTGGCTGGTGTGGCATTCCCTGGGAGATTGAACTTTAGACTTCTGCTTAGGCAAAAAAAAAATTGTTGTATTGGAGGGTAAACCCGCCCTCCTAATTTTGAAAATCAGCCCTGTACAAAAGTCTACTACCTCTAATTTTTTTTATTGATGTTTCGAAATCTTATTTTTTCAAGTTGTTTACCACCCTGATAATTTTATACGAAATTTTCCAATTTTGTTTTTTGTGCTTTTGTCTTTGGTGTAACTTTGGGGGCCATACTCCATCCTCATAACATTACAATAGCCCTATGGGTGTGATTTTGATGTGTTATATGCTTAAGTATATTTTAAAAAATCCTGCCCGCCCTACCACTGTTTGCACGTGGCCCGTTTACTCCAATTACAACACTTCTTCTTTTGGCCTAAATACGGCGCAGTCAGACACTAACCCCTCAGGATATTGCCCAAAATGTAATTCTGTACTGCTGTTCGAATAACGGTAGATCCTTTCAGAGAAGTGTTATTACTGTCCGTCGACCATTTACCCGAGGTTAAAACGAAAATGCAATAACTGCCGCGTCTGCCTCTGTAAGATCAAACAAATCTAGAGGGATGCTTCTTGCTGGTCGAACATTTAACCCCTCAAGATTGAAGAAATTACTGAATATGGTTTTGCTTCTAACTGCCGCCTCTGACATTTACTCCTTGAGAGACCCATTACTACTAATTCCGGTCGACTTTGCTTGTTTAAAAATTCATTAAATACAAATCTCAAAACTGTATGTTTCTCCCCATCCCCCCACCCCCAAATGCATTTTTTTTTAATGTAAATGTTTAACCTGAATCTTTTCTCCTTTGAACCAATTATCATTGACCATTTGGATAAATATTTATTAATCTTTCCCTGGAGCGCATGGCACGCACTCAAGTGTTTAAAACAAAATGTTGCACTTGCCCAACTCGAACCTCTGTATACATCATGCTATCCATTAGGAAAGCGATGGACACTTTCGAACCTAACACTTGTAGATAATATCAATCCCTCCTCTTACCCTGGCTTGTTAGGCTTAATTTTTTCAAACTGCTCCAGGAGCTTGCCAATATGCCCCTGGAGCATTGTGCATTCAAATATGCCGCTGGAGCATATTTGACTTAAATAGTTCTCCAGATTATTGTTCCTCAGTAGGTCAACCGTAATGATCGGGGGCCCAATATCACCTAAAATATTGGATATTGACTTACCCAGAAAGGCTTTTTGAACTCATGTCCAAATTTTGATACGCACGTATAGGAATTACATAATCAGATAAAAGTACTGCATGTCGTTATTACTGGATTTTAACCAACCCCTTGTATTTTCGCATATCATAGCCATAACAAATATTATTTTGAGTTATTTTTATGTTTTTTTATGAGTTGTTTAGCTGAACAATCACTGGTCCATATATGAATTGTGAAAGTTTACTTTTGATAGTATTCGTTTTTATAATATCGATTGAGATTTTTAGAGTTATTAAACGCATGAAAATGGTAATACACAATCATTTGAATTTGGTCGGCTTCTTGCCTGTTTGTGGTGAGACTGATATTAACCTGTGTAAAACTTGTACTGCAGTTCCTTTTAGGAAAATCCTTGCAGGAAAACACTAACATTTGCAATGTGCTGTTGCCATAGAAGGTTACTCCCTGTTATAACCATTGGTATCAGCCTGTGAGATTTGGGAGCTTTTTAACTGATTTCAGCTTTTTTATTTTTTGGCCTCAAAAATAAAAAAAATAAAAAGCTTTTTCTTTCATTTCCAACCAGTTTTAGACCGTTGCAAAACCCGGGTTTTAGCTATAATTCCGCGACTTTTGCAAAACCACCCTCACTCACATGTCTGCTATAATAAGTTATACGTCGTTTGCATATTTTTGAGAGGCCTACAATTTTTACGAAACCTGTCAAATCAATAAAAAGTTGAAATTGCTATATAGAGGAATCCAAACTTTATTCAAATTTCACCATGTGTGATACATTTCTGATGGCAATTTAATTTTATGCACTCTTGCCAATTTAGCTACCTTCCCATGGCCTGTTTAACTTGGGCACTTGGAGACGTGAAATTACATTCAGCGCAGGATAGCTCCAATTTGCATTCATGATTGGGGAAAGGGCCATCGGGCCATAACCTCACATGCCGGGATCTTGCATTTTTTTAGTCTTTGTCTTGTAGAGTTTCTTGGGATATGTGGGATCTTGAAATCTGCAGCAGGAAAAAGAGATAATGGGTTCATTTATCAATGTTATAGAGACATGGGTAGTTTACTATATCTGAAAAAGTCCACTTCTGCCAATTCCCCCTCCCCCAAGAAACCCCCCTTGTTGAGAAATTCACCCTCTCCCTAAAACTCCTGATTACGGGGCCCCTGGTCTCGCCCATCCCATCTATAAATTGGATATTTTAGTTAGGGTAGCCTATCTGACACACTTTACACAACTGCCGCAAATTATGAATTTTGAAACAAATTTGGGATAAATCTTTCGAAATACGCCGTTCAAACAAATCAATCCTATGACGGCACGTCTTCCACACTAGGGGGCGCCCCATCGAAAATGCGAGTGAATTTCGGTAAGTTGTAAGAGAACTACCTGACATTGTTCTAACACAATTACAGATAACCACATGGGGCATGTCCATGAAGGTTTTCAAAATCAACGGTGCCATACCCAATTACAAATGTTCAATAGTTGTAACAACACGCAACTATCATTGGTGTTTGCCTATCTGATTAGACGATATTAGTGCGTCGTCTCGCAAGTGCTTACGCGCGCGTGTATAAGTTTACGCATTCAAGCACGAGGATGGGTGTGGTTCATTTTTGAGAGCGGGGGAATCTTTTTTTGCCCTTTTAACGATATTAGTTGAATAAAAATATTTTCGGTGATTAAAACAACCAAACTAAACTAAGAATGAATAAAATATAGGAATTTGTTGTTTATTTAAAAAAAAAAAACATCGTGTCATATTGGATGGGCAGTCCAGTAATTTTTATCGTAGGCCGGCATCCACTTCTTCGAACACAAAGTCTTTTTCTTATTCCAAAATTTAAGTTGATCCATATACAAACGTGAGCGGTAATTGGTGGTATGGGGAGGCTATTACGAATAGCACAACTGTTCAAAATATTTCCTGGTTATCATCAACAAAGTAGGTTTTGGCTTGTAGCTTCAAAATGTGAAAGAAGTCCGTCAAAATATTTTGCATATGGAGATGAGAAAATAACAAGGTTTCTAATGATAATAAAGTGGCAGTTCGAATTGTGCAAATGTGATGGGGTTGAGACCAAGGATCGAGTGATACCCCTTATAAGCGAGTCAAAGGTGAAAGATGGGGTTCACTTATTGAAACCACAAGTCCTACCCTCAACATTGCACTATTTTGTGGTGTTGTTTACAGCCTGACATTATTGCGATAGGGAACTTTTGAACACTATGAAAGCTCCCCCCCCCCTTCAACACATCCCATATAGAACCCCAATCAAAAAGCTATAAAGTAGATCAAATATGCACTCTCCTATTAATTACAACCCCTCTGCAGAAAATACTGCCACTAAAATTCCCCGATCGTTTCATCAAATAAATTTGGGAATTAGTTTTCTAGACACACTTTCACTTTCACAATCCAGCCGCTGTCCAGGGTCGCCTTGGAGTATAGTTGACAGTTGAGCGAGATCTGCTGAATTAGGAGGGTTTCGTGTGCGCAGACATTGGTTTGTTAAACAGCAATACCGTGAGGAACACCTTGTGGAAGTGAGACACTGAAATTCTACTCAGGAAACAATATTCCTATTTGATTCACTACCAGGCAGATGGGTCGTCCACAGACTTTTTAATGTGGGGTGAGTTTGAGTCTGTGTGTTGCCACAATAATCATGGGTCGGATTCCAGGAAATATCAAATTTTTCCGATCAGCTGCGCTTCGCCATGTACACCCATTTTTTTTTTTTTCACTCGGATCGCAATTCTAAGAACGGGGGGGGGGGGGTGGTGGTGGGGGGGGGGGGGGGGGGGGGGGGGGGGGGTACTTGGAGCAAGTCATTCTCAAACTGCTATGAAAACAAGACACACAGACCAAAACAAACACAGCGAGGCGTGCACCGCCGATAATCCGCTCATCGATCAGTTGCGCCGAAATTATACCCTTATCGCCGACAATCCCAGACATTTGCCGACAACATTTTGTCAATGGGGGGGTGTCACCCCCCCCCCACCCCACACCCCCCTCGGGACGGCCCTGACTCCCAGATTTCTTTACTTGTGTAGGGGTTTGCGCCACCTCGACTGATTTATAAGGGTGTTTCCTGTGTACACACGGTAGCCTAGTTACAATAGTTTTTTCCACAGCCTTCACCATGCTCATTACGGGTTTTATGCAGTTTAATTCCGACAATCTGATGCAATTCCCAGGGTCACTATTGACCCAGGTCGCTAATTGTCACAACCCTCAATTACCCTGACCATTTCCCAACACAGAGATAGTGAATGGCCAAACGGAATTTGACACCTTTCGAAATTTTCCTCTAATTTCCTCCTTAAACCGTCCGTCCAAAAGTGATGGGGGAAAAGTTTTATAGCTAAGAAACTGTTCTACCCATGACATTACTTCATGTTTTCTTCAATGTGTTTTCTACCTTCCAAAAAATCAATTTCTGAATGTTGATTTTTTGACACACTCTGCCGTTTGCCAAAGCTGTTACGGAATATGGATCGATGGAGTTTAGAAGTCATACGTAACCATCATGCAATATCTGATCACCCAGAGGTCGAAGGTGTCATTGGCAATACCATGAACTACAGTTGGCACAAAAAGTATCTCGGCATGTTTTTTCGATCAGTATTGTGCCAAAGTCCTACCATTTTGAAAGTTTTCGAAATATACATGTTATTGTCGAGGTCGTGCTCTTTTATTTCATACCTGGCTTGTAAAAAAGCGTGCAGAAATGGCTGAGATAGAACGCCCGAAAGAAGCAAACCCCTAAAACCAAAAGGTGCAGTTTTTGGATTTTTCAATGGGCATTGCAGTGTACTGGGCTACGAACACACGGACCACAATCAATATTGCAAGTAGGCTTTCACGCTCATTCAGTGGGAAAACCTCTTTGTGTAAAATCAATACACGCGTATTATTGGGTTGTACCACACAATGGCCATTGAAAAATCGGGCTCTCTATCTCAGCCATTTTTGCACGCTTTTTACAAGCGAGGGGTACCCCTACCGAAGTCCGAATTAACTCAAGTCCGAAGAGATTAGCTTTTGGATTGTCCTATATACTTAAACCTACTTTGTTCGAATGAACAAAGGCCCGATACCGAGTTGATGTTGCGTTTTCTATAAGTGTAATTATACAATGAAGTTTAAATTCTATAAAGAAAGAAACAAAAAACAAAAAAAAAAACAGAAAAAACCACTCGCACACATAAAAAACAATACAAAACAAAAGTGTTTGGAAATGGAAAACAGTACACAGTATAAATTCCATAAAACTCTTAATTTTGCTCTCGTGTCAAAATGACACGGAAAATAGACAGCAAAAACAAACAAAACAGACTAAACGTCTAAGCAAGTTACCCGTTTAAGAAAAATTAAAGCACCCCTCCCCAAAATGAAAGTTGTTAGATAAAAAGTAGGAAAATCTTTAAAGAAGAGAAGGTAAAAACAAACAAACAAACAAACACAAAATTCAGTAATCGAGCAGTAACGTTACATCTACCACTCTAATCAGTTGTCTATATCCGGGTTCAAAATCGATAACCCCGTCTTTGTTATGCGATGGTTAAGAGCTGCATTACGTCTTCGAACTTAAACAAATTCGGACTTCGGTAGGAATGCGAAGCGAGGTGTTAAAGGTGCAACGAGAGATTTCACATACCATGTGTCCCTAAAAAAATCGAAAGTTCTGATTTTTGCCCTGATGCAAAGCTTTCCATCAAAAATATCCCCATCTGAAAGGAGAAAGCTGAAAAATGTTTCTTTGGTACAAACAATTGTGGAATTTCTAATTTCGTATAGGAGCAAATACGAAATTCAGCCTATGTTTTTACATTGAATTATTAGCGAATCAAAATCACCTTTTTTTCTCTTGTTTAAGACATTTCTGTAGCATAATACAATATAAGAAATCTATTGAGTGTCTAATCTATATCAAATTACTATTATGACACAATATTTGGGTGCCTCAAAATCTCTCGTTGCACCTTTAAATGAAAGAGCAAGACCTAGGCAACAAAGTGTATATTTCGAACACCTTTTGTGCCAGATGTATTTCGCAAACAATGCATTTTGTTAGTTCGTATGTGATCGGACACTCTAAGTACAAGTTCAGTGGAGATTTGATGACATTACCCCCACCCATCGTCTGTGTGGGCTATATAACCACTGGGTATCATAAAATGTTTAGCATTATTCACACCAGGTGCAGACAGCTAATATAACAATGTCATAAATCTTTTTTCTTTGCGAAGTACTTAATTTACATGTGCCAATGACGCTAAGTTATGAAATCCTTAGTTTTATGCTGTTCATAATTGCCTTCACTATTTTATTCTCTCAAATTAAATCACTTCCTATTATTTA
>JAMKCH010009814.1:0-32298 GCA_023653785.1 Ophioderma brevispina | reverse complement strand
CCTTGGTTTTCCAATCGAAAACCTTGTTCTCGGTTCACTAACCCTTAAGGGCCTGAATCGGGATTCCTTCTCCATGGAAACTTGGTTATATATAGGTCTACCGGTCGAGGTTTTTAATCAAAACTGCCAAATGGATTCTCGATCGGATAAACATGATACGGATCACAACCTACGAGCTGTAACCCCAAATAAGACCCTTTTCTGGGTACCACAGCTATCTTCGGGATAAGGTCTCTTATCTCTAGAAGGCACCCTTATCTCCCTATAAGAAAGAATGAACCCCAAATAACGCACCTTATCTTGGTTAACACTCCTTATCTAAGGTTAGCAAAGCTGAACCCCAAATAACGCGCCTTAATCTGGAGATAAGAAGCTTTATTAACCCAAATACCGGCAAACTTATCTAAGGGTTAACCAAAGCTGAACCCCACATAACGGTTTCCTTATAGAGTTAACAAAGTTATCTAGAGATCACAAAGCTGAACCCCAAATTAACGGTCCTTATCTTGGTTAACACTGGACTTATTCTGGAGTTAGCAAAGCTGAACCCAAATGCGGGGGGCCTGGAGATAACAGCTTAACACCAAATACGACCGTTATTTGGGGTTCAGCTTTGTTACCCCCAGATAAGGAATCGTTCTTTGGGGTTCAGCTTGTTATCTTTGAGTAACTGAGGGCGTTATTTGGAGATAAGGGGCCGTATCCTTAGATAAGGGAACCTTATCCTATGTTAACGCTCCTTATCTAGAGATGAGCTTTGTTAACACCCCCAGATAAGGACCGTTTATTAGGGGTTCAGTCTTTGTTATGTAGCGATAAGGCACCGTTATTTGGGTGTCAGCTTTGTTAACAACCCCAACATAAGGACCGTTATTTGGGGTTCCATGCTTTTGTTAACCCAAGATAAGGAACCAGGTTTATATAGGGTTCAGCTTTCTTATCTCGAGAGAAGCTTTGTTAACTAAGATAAGGACCGTTATTTGGGGTCAGCGTTGTTCACCCCAGAAGACCGTTTTTGGGTTCAGCTTTGTTAATATCTCCAGTTACGAAGCGTTATCTCCAATTAACGGAGTTTTTTATTTCCCGGTGTTATTTGGAATAAGGCTTCCCCTGTATCTAGGGATAATAAAAGAATGATAACTTGTGCTTCCATATGCGTGTCTATTGTTTCATATGACAAATTCTTCTCTAAGTTAGGCAAGCACACACAACCTTATGGTCTCCTTCGATCTCCTTCTATCAAAGATCTCTTTCAGCTTCTTTCCGAATATTAATAATACGCACAAAAAGGAAATTAAAATCACAAACTGCATTTTTAATATCTCCACAAGAGCTCACAGCTATCATGGCTAGTGTCCTAACATATTCATGTTGCATTTTACGACCAAACTCGAAATCAAGTTTCCTTTACAGGTGAATCTCTTGATCAAAATTGCTAAAAAACACCACTACTCCTACACAGCGCAACAAAAGGCAACAAAAAACCATCGCGACATGCAGTACAAAACAGGGGACCTTATATTTGACGAATAAGGAAATTAATAACAAGGCGTCTACCTCCTACCAGATAATATTTCCACAATCTTTAACTATCCCTCTGAATAGCTTCTTTCTGCACTGTCTTATCTCCCCCGCACTAACAAAAACTCACGGTCATGGGTTAATGAAGCTATTGCCAACAGGGGGGGGGGACCAGGACAGTGGGTTTAAAAACTATTTTCGCCTGACGTAGATATACGGCAGTTAATTGACATCAGCCAATCAGCGTTCAGATTCGAAAAGTGCAGGGCTTCGGAAATGGGCTTACCTTGCTGTGTTTGTATTTCGTTGATATTTCTGGAACGTCCTTGGGAACCACCACATTTTGAATTATTTTAAACACAGGTTTACGTGACCTTTTTAACCAAACCCCAGATGATACAGCTATGCATGAGATCACACTTGTTGTTATTACCAAAGATTAGCTAGAGTACAACCGCGTGCCGAATGTCGTCTGTCGTAACCCCATTTTAGTATAGGACTGATGGCCCCGTGCCAATATCTTACAACACATACCATTTGCAAACTCCCTCTACGAAAGAAAAGAGAGACAACAGACTTTGAGACCATTTTGGGTTTTTTTGCTGAACTCAGTTGAAGAAGAGGAGAGCCTAATCACGTTCGCTATTGGGCATTTAAAGCCCTTCACTTTATTTTCCTGATGTTTTGAAGTAGTCACATACTTATGCCTGCCAATGCCTACGTCTTGACTCTTGGGTCCGTGGGTGGGAAATTTCGGGGACTTCACTTCTGGATACTCTCTGTGTATGGTCAATGATCGCTCTTTTTAGTTGAACATATCGGGAACATCAGATTTGGTCGAATGTGACGAGATGGCAAGGACGACTTCAAATTTTACATTGATTTTTTTTTTTCACATGTATACCCGCCACTCATTGCCTATTCTCCCTCATTAAATGAACCAGGCCAATGCCATTTATTATGACAGTAGAACCATTTTCGTATAAATTGAATCGATTAAATATGTTATTCCCCTACTATTCCTACATGGAATACGGTAATGATAGTGGGTCAGGCCGCTTTCAAATGTGTGTTCAATGATTGCGTACATGATGTTTTAGCTGTTTAAAGTAACATGTGGACAAAAAACTATCCACACTCTTGCTACATCGTGCTAATCTGATTGCAAGGGGTCATGCTACATAGCCTAATATGTTACGTGGTCCAGTGGAGACGACAACGACTCAGGATCAAGATCGTGGAATTCGAATCCCATGCGCTCAACGTGATTGCGTTGTTCAAAACAGTGTACGTCATTGATCTTTTTTGTTTCTTTGGTCATAATTAAATGAGACGTTCAAACAAGGTGTGTATAGGTGTATATGTTTTGTTGGGTGGGTTAAATGGTTCACGTAGGGAAAATAAGTCATCTCAGGAAAAGGGGGGGGGGGGGTAGGTAGTTATAGTATGAGTATACTGTCAATGCCAAGTTTGAATAAAGTCACCGGTGAAAAAAATGAGTCGTTGAACTCCCGCATCCAGACTTTTCGAAAGAATAAACCCTTTTGGATTTGGCCCAAACTTATGTGTGCTTTATCTCTGTTTCCTGGCCTCGTCATGGTCATTATGTGAGAGGTGAATAGATTAGTGATTAGGTCACACTTGGAATTTCAAGTTATCATAAATCAATGTACTGTGAGAGGTAGGCCCCTACATGTGAATACGGATACCTTTCGTTGATTTACGTACGGTGGTGATTACTTGCATGAAGGTTTTGGTTAGAAGACTTAACAAATGAACTGTCTAATACAACTGAAGAGAAGCATGATGTCATAGTAACGTAACGTTATAGCAAACTGTAAAAAGAGGCTTATTTTAAGAGTTTATATACCACACTACACACACACATACATCACACATTTGAATGTATCTTCTTTCAGAGCATTGTCTTAGGAAGGTTTTCAGGATGGGGGGGGGCCCCCGCGAAGCGCCTATAGTGGGGAGGGATAGGGGAGGCGTGGCGGTGCCATGAGGGGGAAATTTCCAACCCCCCATTTTTTCTTGTCCTGCCTCCCCCCCCAAAAAAACGCCAGATTTTTTAGCAAAAATCAACAATTTTATGCCCAAAATCGCCAAATTTGTGCAAATATCCCCATTTTTGGGCCTATTTTGTTCAAATCCTCAACTTTGGAAATTTTTCACCCCCCGAATTTCACTTTGCCCCCCCCAAAAAATTACTTCCCCCTGTTTTCTCCCCAGGAAAAGAAGTCTGGTGGAACCGCGATGGTTCCGTCCGTCGGTAATAATAAGGCCTGTCCAGTACTTTAGTCCTGTAAGCTGTTGTGTTGAGGGTGCATGGTGCATAGAGCATACATAGCACTTAATATTAGTTGATAAGAACTGGTCATACTAATACTACTTTTGTTTTCGTTGCCCGATCCCTTTTTTCAGATTTTGAAGGCAACCGGCGAGCGTAGCGAGGAAGTTGATGTTTTGGTTACAAAGTGTTAAAAGATTATTGGGGGATCAAGGGTATTTGAGCCCCCCCACCAGAATTATTGGGTGCCCAGCCCCCCCCCCCCCCCAAAAAAAATAAAAACGGCAGATTTTTAGCAAAATCAAACAATTTAGGCCCAGTTCGGCAAAATCCCCAATTTTGGGCCGCATGTAAAATCTAAACTTGGAAATTTTCACCCCCAAGGATGAATTTCACTTTGCCCCCCCCCCCAAACAAAACTCTCCCCCTGTTGTCTCCCCAGCAAAGAAGTCTGGTGGACCGCGAGTTCCGGCGGTACATAATAAAGGCCTTGTTCAGTACATTAGTCTGTAAGCTGCGTTTTGAGGGTGCATGGATGGTGCATAGAGCTAGCACTTCCTATATATGAATAAGCACTGGTCAATACTACTTGTTGTCTTGCCCGATCCCTTTTTTCAGATTTTGAAGGCAACGGCGAGCAGTTAGCGAAGCGGAAAATTTTTTTCGTTTATCAGTACAATACGCGTGGACGGTTACATCACAAATTATGTGCCCCCCCCCAACAAACAAAATCATGCCAAGCCACTGGGGAGGGGGGGGGACGCGGGGGAGCTTTGGAATTTGATTGTTTGCGTTTTAAAAGTTTAATTAAAAGCTTATTGGGGGGGCTCAAGGGTATTGAGCCCCCCCACCAGATTATTGGGGGGGCCCCCAAGCCCCCCCCCCCAAGCCCCCCGCTTCCTAAGCCTATGCAGAGTAAGGGTATTTTTTTTATGATTTGGAGAATTCCCCAATTTGGAGAAAGAAATGTGTTTGGGACTATTTTGTAGTAACTGTCCATTTTGTCAAAAATATATTTTTAGATATTGGCATTATCGTCAATAGTCAGTCTGAATAGTTTTTCTTAAATCTTTTGTTTATATACAACAAATTATTACGCTTTTCAGAGTCAATTCTGTATCACTGGAAAGCTCAATACATGTAATTATGTTAATCAAGGTTAGGGTCATGAGGGGAGCCGAGGATAAGTTTGTGAAGGGCGTGATTTTGGGAGCAAATGGTAATAAACATACCCTGTTATGTTAAAATAGATTAGATTTTAAAAACGTATGATGAAGCTAACAGATCTAAGGTGCAAATGCATTTGAAAAAAAAAAATGTTGAAAGGAATTAAAAAATCACCCTTACACTAATTGTTAGGCTAAAAAACCTGGCAGAGTGTTTAATTGCATATACTTGTGGTAAAAAAGACAACTTTTGGAAAACTTGAATAGGAGGTTCAGAATTCCTACCGAATTAATCTATGGAAACATGGCCCATTTATGAAAAGAAGTCATGTTACTCCTCTAATTTATGATAGTCTTCTGAAAATGCATAATCTATATGAAAATATAGGCAATGAGGCAATGTGAACTCACATCATGAACATCGATAAGGCACAACTAGCTGAGGCAGACTTCAACTCCCTTCCAGCAGTTCAGCGGAGCTCCTTTGTCTGCGGAGATTAAAACTGTAGAAATACAGCGTGGAGATACTCCAACAATAACAAGAATGGCAAAGCGGCTCTTGAATGGATTGTCCAAGACCTCCAACTGCTGTTTGATAGCAAGGATCCACCTACTCAAGCAGCCACAAGACATCCGATCCTGCTGCTCCAGAACGGTCCTCCCCAGATTCCTGGATCAAGTCATTGTCCTATCTTGGTCACCAGTGACATCAAGGTCACGATCTCCAGCCTCGACAGAAAGAGATTAAACTTCAGGAAAGCCAACTGGCCCAAGTTCAAACACCTTACCGGTGAACTGTCACTGATCAAAGCTGTCAGACCCGGAGCACCCCCACCGCTGTATATTCGGACTTGTAAGAGGGACATTCAACATAGCAAGACTAGTTAATGACATCTAGACAGCCTTCAAGAAAAAGCAGAAGTTTGGAGCAGTCTTCATAGATCTAACTGCTGCATATGATAAAGTCTGGCATCGAGGTCTCAACTTCAAGCTAATCAAAATCTTCCCTGATGTCAAGTTCATAATGCTGCCCATCCAAGAAACTATCAGAGCTAGATATTATTTTTACCATGTTTTATTTGTAATCTTCATTCTTGTACGCTTACATTTTCCGGCCTGAGATGGATTTTAAGCCAAAAAATACATATGTTTTAAACATAAAAATGGGTAATTTTAACTAAAATGACCACAAAACACCTTTCCTTAAGAAGTCTAAGTTCTTGTCGAAGTTCAGCTTCTCTTGTCTCTGTTCATAATGTTAAATCTGGCTTTAGATATACTCCGTTATATACATCATCATTGTGTAGTTCTTTTGCACTTGTAAGAGATGTGTTATGCTTGATGCATTAAGGATGCATTCCAGGTAGATCACTAATATCCATCCTTCTCTTATCCTGCCCTAGTACTTCTTTAACTGTACGTTATAGTTCACGATCTTCATGACTACTCTTCATATCTATGATCTCTCTTTCCTGGTCATGTTTTCTTCTTGGATCTGCCATTTCTTGGACTAAAGTTTCTTCTTCTTTTTTACAAAGTCTACAGAGCCAAGGCATCTTTTGTGTACCTTGCATGCCATATTAATATACTATATTGAATTGCTCTTCAATCATATCACTGCATTTTGATGGAAGTAAGTCTTACATAATGCTACACACAATGGCTGTTGGGCTTCCATACCCCTCACTGTCGTCACATTTAGCACAACTATTATGTCTCTTTATCATTTTTCATACTGCAACATGGTCCCAGCGGTTTTTATCAAATACAAGGTGCCTTATCTCCATCTCTAAATGTGCCTGTTGAGCGCTAATTCAGGCCAAAAATTGGTTATTTTTACATCAAAAAAGAAACACATACACTGTTGCTCATAAAATTGAAAAAAAAAAATCCCAGACCCAATCTTAAAACGTATTTGTAGTTGAACGCCTCAGTAATCATATTAGAGTAGGTGAATGATTACATAAACAGTCTCCACTACCCAGGTGAAGTGAGTCCATGCATAATTTTGAATTACGTAACAATGCCTTTATTGGGACCTATAAAAGACCAGGCGTCTGTTGTTTGTTCCTTTTCCCTGCTCCAAGTCTGTATGAAATGAGCCCACGTTTTTCAGAGTTGGTTGTTACCATTACAACAAAAACTGACACAGAGGTTCCCTTGGCAATGCGTCCAACAACGGCATTGTCAATACGCCGATGAGAGCTTGCACTCCGACGGGAAGGGTGCAAACAAGCAAAAGTCGCTGATTTCCTCGGGATATAGCAGAATACGGTCTGTAAAAGGCATCATCGAGAGGTGGGTGAATCGAGGCCACGAAAATCTCCAGGACGACCACGATTGACTACCAGACGCGATCATCGCCGACTGCTTAATCTGTGCCGTAGTGCCCGGAAAATGCCAACGAGCTGTCTTCGTCGTTTGAGGAGAAGACACTATGGAATCAACGTTTCCCGCCCAACTGTAAACATGGTAAATCGGAGATTGCTTCAACAGGTTACCGAGCAAGACGAATGACCAAATATCCACGCCTAACCGTTCGCCACAAAGTTGCCCGACTTCACTGGGCTAGGGAGCACAGAAGATTACAACTCGGACACTTGCGACATGTGGTCTTTATGGACGAGAGCCGCTACATCCTTGACCGTCAAGATGGAAGACAAAGGGTTCGTCGATTACGTGGTGAGAACCTCCGAGATGACTGCATTTAGGAGTCGACTCGAGGTGGTGGCGGCTCAGTGATGGTATTGGCCGGTATTCATTATGGAGGAAAAACGTCCCTGGTGGTGCCAGATGGAAACATGAACGCCGTCGTGTACCTGGACATTCTGGAAACCACTACCTGCCACATGCAGGAAGGGTTTAAACAAACAATTTTGGCTGCAAGACGACAACGACACGCCGCACAGGGCCGCTGTAGTGAGGCAATTCCTTGTAGTGCAGGGACTTTAGCTTCAATAGGGCCTTAATTTATGATTGACCCATTAAAATTTAGAACATTGTCTCGATGGTTTTATTTGGTAGCAGGTACCTTCAGATAACAGAAAAGTGATGATGCAAAAATTGAATGTGTGTGCGAGCTGAGAAAACGGCATTTTTCAAAATGGCCGCCAGCTCCTTCTATTTCAACATATATTATGGCTTTGAAGTTACCAATTTTACATATTCTATAAAATAATTAAATGAAACAAGATAAGTAATGTCAGGTTTGTTGATGGTTTAATTATTTATAACATAAAATGTTAAATTGGTGTTATTTTATAATTCAAAATGGCCGCCAATGTGTAATACGTAGGTTATAAATTATGTTAATAGCCAATCCAGGAAATTGTGACAACATTCAAGTAAATACCAATTAAGCAACATATTATGCAATGATAATGCAAACAAATTCAATTATTTATATAACATTAAATATATAAGTGGTGCTATATGTTGTAATTCAAAATGGCCGCCAATGTGCTATGAATATCCAATTTCAAACATGATACAGGGGAATCAGTTTTTTACGATGGTCAATCTATCTACATCATATAAGCAGTGCATAAGCGGTGTTACGCCACATCACCTAGCATCAAATCAGCAAGAAGTTGACACCCATATCATGTTGCACACCTTTGCTGTCACCAACTCTGGTGTGAATCACATAGCAATTGTCTGTCCCAGAGGCATATAGGCAATCGAGCCAGTGGGAGCTAAATTTCCATGTCGTCCTAACATGCCCAATAGTTTGCTGCAGCAAGTGCTAAATGGGACCAAATGTGCGTGAAAATGAGCCAAAACGGGCACTCAGGTGTTTTTTTTTAAAAGACAGGATGTGCAGTCCCGATGTCCAAACATGGCTTGGGAACTGTGTTTTGTCTCTTAGGGTCTTCGGAACTATAATTTAAAGAAAGCTGCAGGCCTCTGAACTGAAGATCTTTCTAAATTTGAGCATATGAGGCAAACATTTTCCCAATGGGGACACTTTAGTGTTAAGAACTGAATTAAGCTTCACCTGAGGGCTTCAGAACTACTGGAGAGGCGCGAAATGGGGGTCTTTGGGCCACACATATGTCACCAGTTCACCGTGTCAGGATTTTCTGCAAGAAATATTTCGCACTGGACGAGAAAGTACACTTGTTTTATACTTATTCATGAGATATTTGCACATCTTAGCCACGCGCCGGGGTGGATGTTGTTCTCAAGTTTGGTTTCGGTAGGGATGTGGATCCGAGAGTCTGGAAGTGGAGCCATATCTGTAACAACTTTCGGCCAAAGTTGGAACCCATAGCTATACCGCAAATACAGATTTTAGGCCAAATTTAACAGTCATGAATATGCCATTTTTTAAATCTAAATTGTGACTGTTTTAGCAAATTGATCTCCTGATTTATGAAATTTTCCAATAATTATTTGAAAAAATTCAAAACGTGACCATCTCTATACCAAAATTGGCATGAAAAAGGGATTACTCATATACCAAAAAACTGAAATTCCTAGCATTCACACTTGGGCAAAGAGCTAGTCATGTGAAGAATTGACGTTTGCCCCATTTGCAGCAATAATGACAGGTATAACGTGCTAGATGATCATACTTTGTGATGGGGAACAGAGTAGTAAGGAGAACGTTCAAGTTTGGAATCGTTAGATCTGTAGAGAAATTTCTAGAACAATCCACAGGTTTAGGGAAGTCTAGCTATTTATATGGATGATGTATTTTCGAGAAGTCCCATTAGCCAATATCATGCTGGCGTTGTATCAAGTCTAATTATATAAACACCCCCAAAAGAGTAACACCTCACCCCTGAAATTTGTCAAGTTCAAACGATACATCGGATTATACATTATGGGATATAAGTGGAAGCATTGTTTATATACGCGTATTTTGACACCTCATTTATGGCGATCGACTGAGTATTGTTGAAGTTATGCCCACTTGACCGAACCCACCCCAGGATTTTAAAGTTGAATTAAAACCTATTGACAATCATACTGTTTCCAACATGTCCAATGGAAGTCAGTGCAATCTGCTTCTTCTCTGCATGACTAATTCTCCTTCTCTATAGAGTTGACTGCAACTTTTTTAAATCCCGGGGTGGGTTCGGTCAATTGGGCATAACATCAGCAAGACTCAGTCCATCGTCACAAATGAACTGTCAAAATACGCGTAAATAAACACCGCTTACAATTATATCTCATAATGTATAATCCGATGTATCACTTGAACTTGACAGACAAATTTCAGTAGTGGGGAGTTAATTTGTTTGGGTGTTTAGTTAATTACAGTGTGATTGTTAGGAGATGACTTGAGAATTATAGAAGTCTCTAATGGAAGAGTATTAACTGTGATTTATAGATACAGGAGATGATGTTCAAGCTAGACCGGTAGATAAGTTTGTATTGACCAAGTAGATAGCTGATGTTTGTTAAAGGAAATATGTCATGATTCTGAATATTTGGAAAATTTGGTATGGATGGAAAGCTTAAGTAACGTAGATTACATATAAATCAAAATAAGTTGAAAATTGTCCACATTTGTTGAGTATTAAAAAAAAAAAAAAAAAAAATCCCATTAGCCAATATCATGCTGGCGTTGTATCAAGTCTAATTATATAAACACCCCCAAAAGAGTAACACCTCACCCCTGAAATTTGTCAAGTTCAAACGATACATCGGATTATACATTATGGGATATAAGTGGAAGCATTGTTTATATACGCGTATTTTGACACCTCATTTATGGCGATCGACTGAGTATTGTTGAAGTTATGCCCACTTGACCGAACCCACCCCAGGATTTTAAAGTTGCATTAAAACCTATTGACAATCATACTGTTTCCAATGGAAGTCAGTGCAATCTGCTTCTTCTCTGCATGACTAATTCTCCTTCTCTATAGAGTTGACTGCAACTTTTTTAAATCCCGGGGTGGGTTCGGTCAATTGGGCATAACATCAGCAAGACTCAGTCCATCGTCACAAATGAACTGTCAAAATACGCGTAAATAAACACCGCTTACAATTATATCTCATAATGTATAATCCGATGTATCACTTGAACTTG
This sequence comes from Ophioderma brevispina, assembly GCA_023653785.1. Lineage (NCBI taxonomy): Eukaryota > Metazoa > Echinodermata > Ophiuroidea > Amphilepidida > Ophiodermatidae > Ophioderma > Ophioderma brevispina. Next base: position 21,272 of record JAMKCH010009814.1, on the reverse strand, counting down.
ACAGACAAATTTCAGTAGTGGGGAGTTAATTTGTTTGGGTGTTTAGTTAATTACAGTGTGATTGTTAGGAGATGACTTGAGAATTATAGAAGTCTCTAATGGAAGAGTATTAACTGTGATTTATAGATACAGGAGATGATGTTCAAGCTAGACCGGTAGATAAGTTTGTATTGACCAAGTAGATAGCTGATGTTTGTTAAAGGAAATATGTCATGATTCTGAATATTTGGAAAATTTGGTATGGATGGAAAGCTTAAGTAACGTAGATTACATATAAATCAAAATAAGTTGAAAATTGTCCACATTTGTTGAGTATTAAAAAAAAAAAAAAAAAAAATCCCATTAGCCAATATCATGCTGGCGTTGTATCAAGTCTAATTATATAAACACCCCCAAAAGAGTAACACCTCACCCCTGAAATTTGTCAAGTTCAAACGATACATCGGATTATACATTATGGGATATAAGTGGAAGCATTGTTTATATACGCGTATTTTGACACCTCATTTATGGCGATCGACTGAGTATTGTTGAAGTTATGCCCACTTGACCGAACCCACCCCAGGATTTTAAAGTTGCATTAAAACCTATTGACAATCATACTGTTTCCAATGGAAGTCAGTGCAATCTGCTTCTTCTCTGCATGACTAATTCTCCTTCTCTATAGAGTTTACTGCAACTTTTTTAAATCCCGGGGTGGGTTCGGTCAATTGGGCATAACATCAGCAAGACTCAGTCCATCGTCACAAATGAACTGTCAAAATACGCGTAAATAAACACCGCTTACAATTATATCTCATAATGTATAATCCGATGTATCATTTGAACTTGACAGACAAATTTCAGTGGTGGGGAGTTAATTTGTTTGGGTGTTTAGTTAATTACAGTGTGATTGTTAGGAGATGACTTGAGAATTATAGAAGTCTCTAATGGAAGAGTATTAACTGTGATTTATAGATACAGGAGAAATGTTCAAGCTAGACCGGTAGATAAGTTTGTATTGACCAAGTAGATAGCTGATGTTTGTTAATTTAATAAATCTACATTTTTTAAAGTTCACTTGAAGTTATCAAGTGTGCGTTTACTCTTATGTTCAGGTATGTGCAACTTCGATTTTCAAACTTCGAGGCTTGGGAACTGATTTTGTCTCTAAAAGTAGGATCACAGGAACTGAAATTTTGAGATATTTGCAGACTTGGGAGCTAAAATTAGGCTAACGTTTGCTTTAGAGGCAATTTTCCCCAAAAGGTAACAGTAAGAACTGATGGGGATCTTAGGAAATGCTGGAGATGCGTGAAATGGGGGCTTAAGGGCTGTACCTACCAGTAACACATCCCTATGCTAGTGTCCCTCCCAGGATATTGAGAGATTTCCAGAATCCATTGTGGCAAGATGCATTACCCAGATTAATCAAATTACTTTTCTTTACCATTTCTATATATGTTGCAACTCTAAAAAAAATTTACATGTTTGAAATATACTGGGAAAATGTGAATCGATAGCAAAAACAAATACTAATTTTGAATATCTAGATATGATACTAATTTTGAATATCTAGATATGATTCATTGAGTTAATTTTTTTCATAAAAAACTTTTAAAAGTTCTAAATAAATAAGAGACCCAGCCATATTTTACCATATTTACTGTAAATCTTAATGTTAAACTTATAGCAACTTGGTAACCGTGGGGGGATATGCAGAATGCCCAGCATAATGCAGTTCATTATTTCTAAGTGTGAATCCCCTTTTCCCATTCCCACAAGTATGACGGCATCTTGAGTTACTTTTTGATGGTAATTCTGATATTGCTACAATAGCGGCCATTTTGTATTTGGCTGCCATTTTAAGATAAACTAGTTCCTAAATTATTTTAATGATTATTTTAAGAGGTTTCACAAGTTCAGTCATTCCATACCTTTAATAAACTTAATGCAACTTTTACCGTTTTGAATCGCGATATTCAACACCAATGAATTTCTCTGTTGGCGGCCATTTTGAATTTCAAGATGGCTACTAATGTTGCTGACAAATTTGTTTTGTACTCTCAGAACCATTTGGTGTATTTTTGTAGAAAATTGTTTATACAATTTGCATTTAAATTGTATGATATATGGTCATAAATGAACCTACTTATTGATGATATCGGTTCAAATACCACTAAAATGGCAGCCATTTTGATTTTTGGCCATATCTGAATTCGCACACACTTCTGAAAATTGCATCAGGCAGTTTTATGATCTAGAGTACCCATAGATCATATTTAGACATGTAAAGTTATGTTCTAAATTTTCATCACTGGGTGTCAACTTTTATGGTTGAAGTCCCTGCACTATTGAGGCAGAGGGGGTGGAGCAGATACCATGGTCTGCTTGCTCGCATGAAATGAACCCTATCGAGCATGCTGGGTGCCTTCGGCCTGAGCCATCAATGCACAGGGACAATCCCGGGGACAATCTTCCTCAAACTCTACAGGAGTTAGTTCAGGCTCTGACCGATGAGTGGGACCCTCTACCTCTTGATGCACTGATTAATGCCAGGGTGGCCATACTCGTTAAAATATTTTAAACAGTAATATTGAACATTTCGATGCAAAAATGTGTTATATGTAAAACTGACTGACGTGAAAAAATTGTAACAAAATCCTTAAATCTGCTGTTCAAATACCCCCTTTTCCTTTCAGGCTAAGGACACAGTTCGTAAAAGGTTACCTGTGGATTAAGTACATGGTGATATATTCGGAAGAGACTGATCAATCAAGCAGTGTGGCGATATACACCCTAGATATCATAAATAACTCACACTGAAAGAATAATCCCATAAAAAGATGTTTTATTCCAACTTTATCAACAAAAACAACAACCAAAATCAGTGGAACACCCACCCTCTCAACTGGACACACCATGATTTGACCCTACTGAACCTTGGTTGATAAGTTTTGGTCAACGGTGACGAGCACAAGTAACTGGTATCCAGAGAAATGGTCCATGTAAAAGAGACGGTATTTAATTTCGCCTTTCACTCGGGGGAGGAGGGGGGGTAGGACACGACCTGCTCGATTTGGGCATTGGGGATTTCCAAACGGTAATTTGGGAAACTTACGTGCATTTACTATGGCAGTCTCTGTCTCAGTGACATTACAAAATCAACTCTTAAACCTTAGTTCAAAAGAACGTAGTAATATCATGATAATTTAGGAAAAAATTATTAATGTCAAAATCCGTCGAGGTTAGTGGATTAACCTCGCTGCAAAACAGTGTAATAACGGTCATTTAAGATTTAAATATTCGTGACCAGGCCTAGCCTTTAGTCAAGTCTGTGTGTAACCATTTCGATATGTGTAAGAGCGCCCTCCTACGGTAAGTCTTTGAAAAAGACTAGCACCCGGAAGTTGATACCGTTTTTGAATTCGCTGTTGCTGTTAAGTTGGCATGTCCTACCCCCTGCTTTCACTGCAATTGTGAAAGGACCAGGCAACCCACCACATCTTCCAACATATTTTCCAAATGTGCCAGCAGACCAGCCAGTGTCTCTTTAAGAGTTTATTTTGTGGGGTTGTGTTTTACTGCGAGTTTAGCAATTTCATAACCTATAACTATATAGCTAAAATTGATGTTACTCGCCGTGTTTATAGTCGCTTGCGAACCTTTCGACGAATTGAAGACGATTCTTCAACATTGACATTGTATATGATTCAGAGGCTGATTGAAACAATAATGCAATGTAAACGTTTTACACATATCAGTAAATGGTGCTTAACAATTTTAACAAGAAACATTTTGGTGCTGGGCACCAATGTATGCCCCGCGCAATGGCATAATTCCAAAAATAGCCAAAAATTGAGAGATAAATAAAATTTTCCAAGCAAAAATTGCTTGTGTAGGTGACTTTTACTGAAAACTGAATATGGTATAAATAGTGGTATCGTAAGTGTTGATTCAAGTTCACTTATTCTTGTTCAAGTTAATGATCACTGTAGTACCTCAATAGCACTATGAGTTACAATACACTCATCTACCAATGACCCCAAAACCTGGGGGTATATTTTCTAAATACATTGGTAAATGAGAGCTACTGAACTGTGCCAAGTGAATGGAGATTTTACTAGCTCATAGTGTAGTCGACCCTCATAACTGATGTCAGCTGCCAAGAAATTGTCAATATTTCTGAATATGCAATGATATACTACCTGAGTATTGTTGGCAGTTCGCCCAACTGGTCTGATATTTGACCCCACTTAAACACATGGAAATAGAACCATGTACAGATCCCATATAAATTTGTATAAAAACACTGAAAATACAATCTATCTCACACTGTATCATCATTTTACTTACACAAAACTATCTTGTGTTTGCATAAATATTTATGCCATGTTCATCACAACCATTAAGTAATTTTAGCACTGTTCATCATTTTCAATTGTCATGAAAATTGTTATGACCAAGGATCTTCATGCTTCAATACAGCAAAAAACTCCATGTCTGTCAAGTTATTCCACATCTATAGCCCCGCGCGGGAGCGCGGGGCAATAACAACACCTTTCAAGATCATGTCCAAAATTCCTTACAAGAATTTTCAAGAGGAGATATAGTGTTCTTCCCACAATGCAATTCTTCCAAAGTTCCAATACAATTTTCGCACAGGGTTTCACACGAATTTATAGTGACAAAAACACCATATAGTGTATAGACACTATATAGACAAAAAGAGCATATAGTGTATTGTGTTGAGAATGTCCTATAGAGGTTCTATAGCTAGATAACCAGACAATGTTGGCGCAACATTGCCCAACCTTGACGGTCGCGGTCGGGTAATCGTCTAAGCGTCATTAAAAAAAAAAAAAAAAAAAATTAAACACATGGAAATAGAACCATGTACAGATCCCATATAAATTTGTATAAAAACACTGAAAATACAATCTATCTCACACTGTATCATCATTTTACTTACACAAAACTATCTTGTGTTTGCATAAATATTTATGCCATGTTCATCACAACCATTAAGTAATTTTAGCACTGTTCATCATTTTCAATTGTCATGAAAATTGTTATGACCAAGGATCTTCATGCTTCAATACAGCAAAAAACTCCATGTCTGTCAAGTTATTCCACATCTATAGCCCCGCGCTCCCCCGCGGGGCAATAACAACACCTTTCAAGATCATGTCCAAAATTCCTTACAAGAATTTTCAAGAGGAGATATAGTGTTCTTCCCACAATGCAATTCTTCCAAAGTTCCAATACAATTTTCGCACAGGGTTTCACACGAATTTATAGTGACAAAAAACACCTAAATGAACAGATCTCATCCCAATCTTGCAATTTAAGTACTTTTTGTCACTATACATTCATGTGACAACCAGTGCAAAAATTGTTTTAGAAGAAAAGCATTGTGGGAAGAACACTATACCTCCTCTTAGAATTGTCTGTGTAAAGATCATATTGAGCATAAAGAGCATATAGTGTATTGTGTTGAGAATGTCCTATAGAGGTTCTATAGCTAGATAACCAGACAATGTTGGCGCAACATTGCCCAACCTTGACGGTCGCGGTCGGGTAATCGTCTAAGCGTCATTTTGTCCAATAGGCCAACGTCGGTCAAAGAATGACATGCCAACAAAATGTCAAAAATATTACACATCAACCTTTTGTACTCAGTTGTTATCTTATCACAGTCTTTAAGAGTGAAAGTCAATATCTTCCATTCAGAGTAAAATTTTATCATCTGGTGACGTTGGACCAACGTTGGCCCAATCAGACGAAACAATGTCGGCAAACATTGTATTGGAAGTTGGGCCAACGCACTCTGGGTATCTGGGATGGGATCATAAATCATATTACATTGTAAGATATTGTGTCCTCTGACAATGATTTAATCATCGTAAAAGGTTTGAAAACAAATTTCATTGTCTTTATCCACGACAGATAAGTTTTCCAAGAGTAACGGCTCCTCGTTCTTTCTTACTACCAGTGTCCCCCAAGTGAAGGCTCCTGATAGGAAGGTAGTCTTTGTCTTCGAAGTAACCCTCATCTACCTGGTTCTTAGCCTTGCGGTGATCGCAGTTACATGTTGGTGATTCCATGAAGCATGATTGGGTCACTGAAAACAAGTGGGTGGAGGTAAAAGTTTATGTCGTGTTATTATTGCTGACAGTTCTGATAAAAATTATGAGGTTTGGGTTGGCATAGCAGTTTGGCATCACAAATCAAGTTTGTCATTAAGGGATTGTGTTATGAGTTCCCAAATTCTTAACGATGTTTCTTTGGAAAGTTTTTGGGTCGTGTGAAATTTTTCAGAAAAAGGCGCAAAAGAAGCAGGCAAAATAGCTGTGCAATTCAGATAGGTTTTACAAAATACCCTGGAATCGATACATTTAGCCCGGACATTTAGGGACTTTTCTATCATTAAAAGTATACTTGTAAACGGTTGGTGCTCTAAAATTGTTACGATGATAAAAACCGAAAAGAAATAACTCAAATGTTTGTCTTATTTTAGTGCGTTGTCTGGATTTTTTAAACAATCCCAAAAATTACAGTCGAATGTGAAAATTGCATTGTACCGCTTCAGCTTCGGAGAAACCATTTATGCTTTTGCCCACGCTGGCCCACGCTTTTACGCCCCAAATCTGCACCCGCTTTTGACCCTGCAAAAACATTACCAAGCAGATAAGCCCGGTCACGTATTAGTTTAATAAAACGTTCACATGCGTGTTTTCATGTGGAGCCAATCCCAAAATAGTTATGAGTAGAAACAACAAACGTTCCATGTAGAATCAAAAAGTTCTGACAACTTGAAGGAACCCCTTTTGGGTCTCTGCAGTACCATTGTGCATTCAGCAGAACCATCTCTTAATCTCTAAATAGAAAACCCAACATTTTTCCTCGTGATATATTTTTTTACTATTGCACTCAGAGGCAGTCAATATTTGCATACTGACTCAGCCTGCATAATAAAAAAGATACATTCGTATTTTTTCTCTCGTGCACGACAGAAAATCCATGCTTATAGACTTGGTCTTCTGCTCCAGCTACGATGGAATGATGACGGAGATGGCGTTTTTGCCTATGTTCACTTGCCCAGGCGGTGCCTGATACGATGTACACGTGCAGGTTTTCTTAAAAACAGCATCCCTAAAGAAAACTTCCACATTTGCTATATCCGATTAGGATTATTGGGTTCATACTTCATCGGCAGACGTCGCTTGACTCTAGACTTTCCACATATATATTTTTAAAACGGAATACCATAGACTTGCTCCATATTTTTCTGGTTGACCTTTTCAATTTTATCATGAACGTAATCATCATTGCAGATATCGCAACTTGATGCCGTTCCTGATTATCAGATCCACCAGTTACCAAGAACCGTTGGACACGGCGGCGGTATAGGTAGTATTTTTCAGTGAACCTTTGACATGTTTGATGCCATGACTACACCGTATCATTTGCATCGACTTGCAATGTCCAATGGCCTGGAAGATGCTACCAATTTGTTTGCCACCTATATAGACCTGTATCTGCTTCGCTAACCGGGCAGTTATTTTACGGATTTAGATGCCATGTGCCAGGTGCGTGCTTGTACTTGGAATGGGGAATTCTTTTGTCCATGGATTCATCAAACAAAAGAATTCCACTTTGCACAAGTGCAAACATGGCATCTACAGCTACACAGTAGGCAGATTTAGATGCCATGCATGCGCAAGGCATCAGTGCTTGTACTTGGAATGGGGAATTCTTTTGTCCATGGATTCATCAAACAAAAGAATTCCATATTGCACAAGTACACACATGGCATCTACAGGCTACAGCTACACAGTGAACCGAACCAAAGAATTCCACGTTTCTCGCAAAAGCATCTAAAGCTTCTAAACCTCGCTAAAGTAATAGTAAGTCAAGGAAAGTGCATAATGGTATCAATCTGGATACAGACAACGACATAGTGGAGTCATTGGAGGTCAACACCAGCATGATGATAACAACTTAGTAAGCTAGTGGATAATCATGCTCTTGACTGAGATTACTCGAATTATCCCCTTAAAAGCAAATGCACCAAGGTATAAAGAATCTCTATGCCAAGCTAAACCAGAGAAACGCAGAGCTGAAAGTAAATGGCTGAAATCTCAAATAACAGCTACTAACAGTTGACAAAAAGTTCATGTGCATGCAGACAATACAAGAATACTCTGGATCTTGCCAAATGTGACTGTTATCGTTTGCTCTGGTCAACAGATTGCCAGACTATAATCCTTCCAAGACCCTACCTGTTTGTGACTCAAAATAAATCTTGCCAATCAGTTCTGCAATTTCTTTGATGAAAAATAAGTAAAATCCGCGAGGTGCTTGCTTTTGTTACTACTGCGCCTAGCTATAGCGCCAAACTAGACTGGTTGATTCCACTCCCGAATTGACAGATTCAGAGCTGTTATACTGATGATGAAATTCTTGCAATCATAAAGCGTTCTGGTGTGAAGATGTGCTCTTAGGACCCAATTTCACTTCTGTCACTAATGACGTTATAACCGGATTGTCACCTCATCTTTTCAGAAGCGGGATCCCCCCCCCCCCCCCGACTGTCTTAAACAGGCGCTTGTTACATGATCCTTGTTAGGTCTGAAATTTGAAACTCAATGATAACAAACTGTTGTCTAGCCAAGGTATGAAGAAAACCAATTGTGAAAAGTCGCTCTGGAGGTTCTCATGATCTACAGTGTCAAATTAGGACCAACACAGCTTCTCCGTGCTCATCCAGAGCTTCAAGTATGTCGCTGAATACTTGACTGTATCTGACTAGTGCTGTTTGTATTTCAACATGACTGAGTACTGGTGCGTAAGTTGTTGTCTCTCTTGTACGTCTAAAGTTGAGCAATGATAGTGCCATTGCATGTGACCACTACATAGGTACCTATAGTATTTGGTCTATACACTGTACACATGGTACATGGATACCTTGATAGTGTGGAGATTTCTGACCCTGCTAGTTGTTGTAAACACATGGTCTACATCACTTATCACTTGACAATTAATGACCTTGATGACCTGGAGTTTGTTGCTCAATGGTTCCAAGCCTATCAATGTTTCTTTGTACAGACCCTATTAACAATGTATGCAAAGAGGTACTCACACAACACAGTGAGCCAAGAGTATTGATATTTGTCTTACAATAATATTGACTTACATTGCCTAACAAGGTCATTCATGTTTCTTGATATGTCTTGCTTCCTTTTCAGTGTGTTTCTTGATAGTTATGTCCTGTTTCTTGTGTGTTAATGTATTCCAAGGGGACGAGTGTTTTCGGGCCTAATTGGCTTTTTACTCGACTCTTCCATATCACTGTTTTGTTTTTATGATGTGTAGTGATTGTAAATAAAGTTTCATAAACATATTGATCAATTACCCAGCAGTCTCTTCTAGATTTACAAAGTACTTCGTAAGCCAATCAATTTCGAGCAATATTGGGGGCGTATTTTATTTTTGCATTTTTAAGAAATGCATTACTAGTTTCTTTAACCATTATCTTTTAATTTCTTTTCAAAAATACAATAATCACAATACACACCTCCACATGCACATAACGTGCTATCTGTTGGAGCACCAGCCCAATTAACTCTTTTCTCTCCATAGCGATCTACCCACCAGGCGTATGTCAAACCACTCTTGGCATCTAACTCCATAATACCGGATGCTTTGCACGTATACTATAAACAAAACACAGCAACAAGAATTTTATTGCGCTTTCAGTGAAATATAGGATTGATTTAAATCTTCCCTTGAGTGTACTGGTTATTCGTCTTTTCATATAAAAAATAAATAAATAAAAAATAAATGCAAGTATTTATATAGCGCTTTACACAACGCCTCAAAGCGCTTTACATTTATATTTATTTTTCCGCTGTCACTAGGATAAATCACATTTTTCACATATTGAAAATTCGGCAGCCAATTATAACAGCTTATAACGGCGCACACTATGACTACCCCTAACAGCTACCCATTTACACCTGGTGAAGTGAGATAAGCGAGATAAAGTGTCTTGCCCAAGGACACAACACATTGGCCCCGGCGGGGCTCGAACTCACAAACTAATGATCATGAGTCCTGCACTTTTCCACTGGACCACACGTGCTCTCTATTGCCTGGAATGTATTGTAATATGCGCAGCTGACGTCGTGTCTTTCCACTTATCACGTTATGGAAAAGAAACTCACTGGAATTTCAGAAGCCGTCGAACTTACGTTCATTTTATGTATCTGCTCATTTTATGCATAATGGGGAATATAAAATCGGCCAGTTGAACCTCAGCCATCCAAACGGTAAGCTCCGGTATGCGACATTGTTCAATAGTAAGTTCACAAATTTTCCATTCTTGCCATTTTATTATAGCTACTTTAAAAGGTACACCCTGAATGACAAAATAATTAAGCTTATTTTGATTTGAAACAGGCATTTCAAACATTACCTCTTTCTTTCATACAAAAAGAGCAATATACAAAGAAAAATGACTATTTGGTACTGATGAATGTAAAGCTTACATCTCATTCTTTATTTTCCGGCATATTTGTCTTGTTTATTTGTTTGCCCATGTGTCAATGTCTTAAGCTTATTTACCTCAGATCGCAATGAATATGGAAATGAAATCGTTGTTGTAAATTGTTAATTTCTTACTTTAGACCTTTGAATACCGTAAGTGCCACTTTTTCTGACAACATCAACATGTTTCCTCTCTTCAAAACCTTTTAAAATTTTCCAATCCTCCAGTTCTAATCGAAGTTATGCAACGAAATGTCCTTGAATTTTAGGGGGGAACTTATTTTTTGGGAACCGTGTATAATAACATTGCCGTTACAGTAACTAAGTCTGGAGTTTCGATCCATACATGTCTTCAAAATTCAGCCACCGCTCGCTCGCCGTTGTAACGAAACTGGGAGACCCCCCCCCCCATGACAGAGTGTCCTAGCTACCAAGTCAGCATGGAGAACAGAATAGTTTGGACACTCAGTCACAGGGACACTATATTTAATGACACCGGTTATGACCAGTTCTTTCCAGTTGCAACTGGGTTCTATTCTATATAGATAATGAAACACGGTTTAACCGCCAATGGCCGCTAGTCAATTGGTGGTTGAGTTTTGAAGCCAGCCTTACCTTAGCATACTGTTTGCATTCCGATGATACGTCTGCAAGAGCTGCCAGTTGTCGAATAGTGGTACCGTAGTCGTACACCGGTTCTAGGACGAAAGAACCAGGCTTTTCCCATCCATTTACTTCAATGTTTTCTTCTTCAAGATTGTGTCCCACCATAGTTAAACCTGTAATATGAATAATCCGACCAACACTGTTGAAGGTTGACGGTTATAGAACCAGGGGTTCTTTCGCGAATCTCATGCGTAACCGTGTGGAATGACCCCGGGCTATGTGGGCTTGATTACAAATTAATGCAATTGATCAATTGCAAGTTATCCACCGGTTCAACTGCAAAGACATATTGCATAACCGATGTGGAAGGTTCCATGGAAGCCCTTTCGTACGTACCTTCTGTTGTTTCCATATCACAGTACACAACGAATGGGGCGATAGCACCAGAGCCATCTGGGTCAATAGAATACTCTCCACTTGTAGTGTAACCACTGTTATAGATAGCCGCACAAGAAACCTCGTACCTAGTAGTACCGGGTGGCAAAGTGGTGGTTTGAGAAGTGGTAGCAGAGTGTGTGGTGGCACGCGAGGTAATAGCAGGAGGTATTGTCGGGGAAGTAGTTGGTCGTCTTGTAGACATTGTGGGTTTCTGAAACCAAATTTACAATAACGCTTATTTTAATGACATGTCACGGCGTTTTTAATTGCATGTTCTACATTATCTGGTTGTATGTAAATCTCAATATCAAAGAGGTAACTTACTAGCAGTATAACCTGGTACGACTGTTTATGTGTTTGTGTGTTGCTATTATTTAAAAAAATACCAATACATTGAAGGTAAGTATATCACTTAGCTATTTAGCCCTGAGTGAAACTTTACGTGAAGGGCGGTAAGATATTGAATTTCAGGAACGTAGACCAACATGACCAAAGGATTTAGTAATCAGATTTTAGTATTCAGACTGCCAACATGGCCGAGATGGAGACGGAGAGAGACCCACGCATTTGAAGTATCCGAACAAAGTCATGAATAAACTATTTTAAAATATGAAACAGGCGTATTACGTAACTATCGTGGCAGTTCCTGCACGCTCCTAAAAAAAGTGTAGTTATTTAAAGTAGGAATCTTGTTCTATTTTGACTCATCAATTACATGTATATTTACCTCGGTTTGGAACGGCTCTGGAGTGTCTGGTGCTGAAAGAGGAAATATGATGACTCATAATTAATAAAATGCTCGCTGTATCTGCAATTGCACATGTTAATCTTTGAATTTAACAGAACTTAAGATATACATTACTGTACATGTTTTATAGAGCAAACAGCATTAACATTTTGGTCAAGACTGGTAAGTTGACCGGGGAGTTGACCATCAAAAACATCTTCGGACTAAGACTGTAAGATGTGTACAGAGTATCACATAAACATCTGGTTAGGAACAAACCATTTTCACAATGAACAAATTCACAGCATTTTCACAGGAGACAGGTTTGCAAAGACTTACAATGAGCAAATATGTAAAGAATGTTACCAATCGAGAGCGTACATGCAGTGACAAGAAGACAAGTGATAACTTTTTTTCATTTGGTATATAGGGTGGTTGTAATTTTCAAGGTGGGTTGCTTGGTTTCGGTACCTTTTGTTGAGGCTGTAGATTTGATTCTGGTAATATTTTCCATTGGATTGGATGATGTAGGCTTCATTGCAGGCTCCATAGTCTCGACATCCATACCCGATATTGGCTTCATTGTTTTTTGCTCCAAGACTTCGCCTGCTGATGGAGGCTGCTTGTCAATGGCTCTCTTTGTCATCATGTTGTCGGGAAATGAAGTTGGTTGTTCCTCTCGTCGGGCTGCAGATTCTTCTCCATGGGTGTCCAGTTCAGCTACAGATAAACAAGATTGAAACACATTTCAAGTAATTTTTTTTAACCTTGTAACAGCAGAAAGCAACCCTAAAATATAAATGATGGAAGTTGACTAAATAAACCTGTGAAATGGGTTGATTATAGCACCTTCTGTTTTGCTATGGTATGTTTATGATCATATCGCGTGTGTCATTCTGACGAACATGGCGACATTCTAGTTTATGAGTAAAATTGCCGACATAGGTGAACCTATGCGTATCACCTGTTGGAAGACCCCGGTTAATTTATAAATTCATTGCATGCCTGGGAAAGCCTTGGTGATAATTTGGAAGCTACGGTCCACAGCTACAAATAGATTAGCTTAGATCGCCAGAAGATCACTTGTATCCACAACCAATCCTTGATATTTCCCCGGGATATTCTATGAAAGCTGATCTATGGAGATCTGAAGGAGGCCGGGCATCGGGCAGATGCCGGGGCAGATGATTAATCAGAAGTTAGAAGCTATGCTGGCAATCATTTTTGTCAACTGAATGGAATCACGAAAATTTGGATATAACCAAGTGGTCATCCCTAAAATGACACGGGTGTTTCCCAATATATGGAGATATAGACTCGCCCAATGTCATACATCGAGAAACTGAAAAGCAATTTGCACCAAATGCCTGGGTTTGGAATTTGCAGATGCACCAGCACCAGCCCACTGTACAGAAATATAAGAAAACAGTGTGTATAGTTGAAAAAACTCATTGCCATTTGAATTAATACTTCAGAGATGGAAAGAGCCAAACAGTATACGGATAGTGTCTGGAGAGTATTAAAACCAAAAAGAGGTGAAATGGTGTAAAGGAAAGAAACAACGTCACCTCAAACTGACCAAGTATAAGGTTGGGTTTCAAGAAAACGTAAAACTATCGAATAATCTGGTGAAAGAAGTGCCAATGCATGAGGAAGACGTACTGCTTTACCTCAACGGACGTGCTTAACAAGGATAGTGGCCCTTGAAAATGGTTTAAATGGAACTCGGCCATGCAGACTGATACCTCCTGGAGGAAACTCCTCTATGTTTGGACACCAAAATTTCTATCTTTTCACATCAACGCCACTCGCGACCAACTCCGTGGACATGCTGAAACTGATATCGGGCAAAACAGATTTTGGACTGTGTCAAATCTGCAACCATCGCAACTTGAATGGAAGGTACATCTGGCAACATGACCAAACACTAAGAACAATAGCATCAGGCCTAGCGCCGTATCTAGATGAAGCTAACAACAACAAACAACGGACGACGTTCCGGACATCATCCCTAATAATTGCATTTCGTACAGAGGAAGGGACAACATACAGGAACCCATCTATCTCTACCTACTCCAACATATCCAAAGACAGAAACAAGATTCTGAAGAAGGCTAGTAGAGACTGGGCATTCCTGATGAATGGTGAGTACTGTCCAAAAGCGTTTCCTTCAGAGATAGCAGAAAATGCCAACCTCGATATAACAGCAGCCACCAAATGATGTCATCATCATTGGTGGCTGATAGTATAGTCAGAGAACCTATTCAATGTATACATCAGAAAGAAATACAACTGTGAGCTTCTGCAACACATCATTCACCAAATGCTTAGTTTTCTTAGGATCCCAAACGAGAAAAGAAAAACCAATCCTAGACACAGCCTCCAAAACAGCTGAGAACCAGCTACATTATATGAGTATGCAAAAACTCAAAGGCATTCCAACAGAGTTTATACGAACGCCATCGATATCCTTCAAAGGAAGAGTAATGTATCTTAATTGTTTTACAATAATGTATCTTAACTGTTTTGCAATTCATGACACCTGCAATGGCGGCAACACCGCGGCACCTATATGTTTACACGTGTGCTATGGGTTCATCACAAATGTTATGGGGCGTATATGAGAAACACGTCCTCCTCCCACCCCCACCCCTTCGCCGTCTACAGTATAAGTGATTGTTCCAAAAGAGTGGGCGTCATGACAGAAAACGGTATAAGACTTACTCTTCGCTGCTGGCTCTGCAGGAATATGCATTGATTCTACTTCTGCAAGTTTGGCTTCAAGAACAACAATTCTCTCCTCCAGGCTCATTTCTTGTTCGTGCATTTGTTCTTGGAAAAATGTGAACATATCCCTCGTCAATTGAGCTTGCTCCTCGGCTATTTCGTCGATGGTAAGTGAGAGACTAAGAGTCTGTGTGACTGTAATTATAACGACTATGGCCGCTCGAAGGAGTTGTACGCGACCCATTACCTTTTTTCAGTCAGTCAATCTGTAAAATATATCAAGTAAAGAATTTAAATATCTGCCACTAAATGTTTCACAAGAAATATGCAAGTGGAGAGGATCCACACAAAACAGGCGATTAGAAGTATTGAAACCCTACTCTTAGTTTCTTAATATGCAATCAAAGATGTATTCAAAACAACCCTATCAATCCCGGCCCCCGGGATCGGAAGTTCTTAAAGTGCAGATACTGTGATAGCCGGGGTGATAGCGCTCGGTGTCATTTGAACGTCCTTATTGTGTTCCCCATTTATTGAGGTACAGACGTTTCCCGAGCGGTAAAAAAACAGTCATAATTCAAGAGAAATAGTAGATAAAAACGAATCGTATACAGAAATAGTTCTGCTCATTTTAACGATTAGTGTCACCATATTTTAGTAATCGTCCCATCATTGTTGATTCCAGCTATGATTAAGTCCATTTCAAGTCCTTTGATAATATGAAGTTCAAAATGAAACGGAAGTTTAAAATCTCCTGCGAGTATATTTATAACGCAAACTCAAGCATGTCCGAGACTGGCCAATATTGTTATTGTCCAAATGTAAATTTCGCTGGTTTACGATGAGCTGTCAAGAGCTGGAGCCCACCAAGAGACGGCGCTATACGACGACGGGGTCGGACGCTTATTTTCCTAAATCTATAATATTCGGGATTTTTATGTTAATTCTGAGGAACTAACATAACATATCACGACACCATTGTTTACTGCGCTCATCATTTATTTGTAGCACTATACCCTATAGGCTTGTGTGCAAGGTCACGGTTTATTTTGAACATGTTGATGGCCTGTTCCCGGAACATGGTACATGGTAGCTAGGACGCTCTTTCATGGGGACTGTCAGTCTCCTTACACCGTTGCTATACACAAGGCCCTGGCGTGTTAATTATTCTGCATGTACTTGGAGCTTCAGAGGACATTATCTATTTTTACGTTCCTAATCATGAGTATCATTCTTGGCTGGATAAAATTTTGTGAAGGTGTTCAAGCAACATGAGGTTATATGATAAAGTTCAAGGATATTAGTTTTCATTATAAATTCAAATAAACGCACCAAGTCACCAGGCAGACTAATGCCACACATATAACACTTATCAATGTGAGCCTTGGTAGTTGAGGAAATAGCCAAAATGCCATCCTGATTTTCAAATACGTTTTATCACATTGCCTCGCCTTTGTTTTGTTCTTGATATTAGACCAATTTTACTTATAACTTTCAATAAAAGGATGCCTAAATACACAAAAATCACGAACAAAGCACTGAAACAAAATTGTAAAAAACGGGACAATTACTGACAAAACTAGAATTTCGCAGTTCTCGGCTTTCGCGGTTTGCGGCGCAGAGGGGTACCAAGGTTAGGGTTGTTTGGTTGGTTCCGTGCGGAACCTTATCAGACGTTACCTGTAGCGTTTGTAAACTTTGTCACCACAATAGGGTCCCTGCCTGACTACCGACCACAGGGCCCTTTGCAACTATACCAGGGCCCCCTTTACTAGCTGCCCCAAAGTCCCAAGGTCTTTTCTTCAATTCGAACTATCCAAGACCCCTTTCACAACTGTCTGGGAGGCCTTCCCAGATGTCACAGAGTGTCCTTCCCGACTAACCCAGATCCCCCTTCTCATCTACCAAAGGTGGCCCTTTCCCAACCCCAGGTTCCTCCTTTCAACTACACCAGGGCACATTTCTACATTACCTTCACACCTTAGGCCTATCCCTTTTTATCTATATGGCAATTCCCAACTACTCATCCCAACTACCCATTGTCTTTTTTTTTTGGGGGGGGGGGTATTACAATTGATTCCGTCATGCGCTATATGATATTGGGCAGAAGCGCTTGACGGAATATAAATGGCAATACCTCATTTGCATACCATGAAACCTCTACCAGATTTCCTTCTCAACCTCCCAGAGTTCCCTTTCCCAGGGTTCCACATTATACAAGAGTGTTTGCCAATCACCCCCTTCCACCAACACAACCCTTCCCCACCCAATTCAGGTTCTCATTATCACCAAATTGAAAAATGAAAAAAAAAATAACTTGAAAAAAAAATATATTTTTTTAATTATTTTTATAAAACTGTATATTTTGTTTTTTGACCATTTTCTCCACTTTTTTTCTATATTTTATTATATTTGTTAAATCTTATTTTATTTTGGGTCATTATTTGTCACATTTCTATTTTTTTATTTTTATAATTGTTTAAAAAACATTTTCTTCGTATTTTTCTTTTTTTAATGTATTTGTCATTTTTTCATTTTTAATATTCAGGTTTTATTTCTTTAAATTAATTTGTATTACTTTTTAGTTTTAATATTTTGCCATATATTTTGCCCATTTTAAATGCTTATTTTATTGTTTCATTAATTGCATTAATTATTTTTTAATTGCTTTTTAAACTTTTAATTACTTACTAACGTTGTTCGTATTTATGTTCAAGTTTCATTGTTTATTTTTGATTACTGTTTTTATTTTAATTAGTATTTTAATAATACCACGCCACATCTTTCCTGAACAAACTTATTGCTTTTCATATTTTATCAACGTGTATTTTTGGGTATTTTTCATATGCTTCCAACTAAATTTTATAATTGTTTATTTTTTATTATTTTTTTTTTGCTTATGTATTTTATGTTATACAAACTCGATCTTGGGGTGTTAATGTACAATTTAGTTTCACACCAACTTCCAAATGTCTTTTTTAATTACTTTAATTATGGAAACACTCGTAACACAGGTGAGTTTTACGTTAGACATTGTAAAACCATTTTTTTCATCAAGAGGGATAAGAACAATGGGCCCACAATACTGGAATGGATTATCACCGAATATTAAATGTTCTAAAAACATGTATGCGTTTAAAAAGCAGATAAGCATCATCATATGCTGATATCGTATACCTAGATCTAACTTTAATTTTGTTGCAGTGTTTTGCTTTGATTCATTAACTGGGTCATAATAAGCTACCTAAACTTTTTGTTGCAACATTTTTTGTAGTTTTTATTTTTGTAATTATTTATGTTACTTTTATGAACGGAGCTGCCATCGTCTGGCCAACTTTGGCCTTTTGGTCACCTCCGCAATATAATTGTATTATTTTTCTCACTTCCTTTGTATTGTACTCATTAAATGTCGATGTTATGGAAATAAGAAGAAATGTATCTTTATTTTTTTATTATTTTAAAGGTTTTTATTTCACTTCATTTTTAGTACATTGTTTATTGATGCATTTTCATTTAGTTGTATTTTTTGTTGTTTTTTACATTTATTTTTGTTTATTAACTTTTGTTATTAATTTTTGTTTTTATTTAATTTGCTGATATTATTTTGTGTATTTTTAATTAATTTTAATTTAATATTGTTTTCTTTTAAATTCTTATTTGTTATTTGTCTTTTCTTTTTTGTCTTTTAGCGTTTTCTTTTTTTCACTCATTATTCAATTATTTTTATTTTTTATTTTGTTTTTTATTAAAGTTTTAAAGTTTAAATCCATTTTCTTTTGTTTCCATTTTAATTTTGTTTCATTATCATTATTTTTCATTTTGGCCTACTTATTCCCAACTTCGTGATTCACTTTAAGCTGTGTAGGTTGTTAAAAAAGAAGAAAAAAGGGCGGGGAAAAGAAGAAAAAAGCAAAATAACGGCACATCTTTACTGGTAACAAACAGCTCAAACAAGAACAAAACTAAATAACAACAACAAAAAAATCAAACTTTTTTTGACCGGTTTCGAACTCTGGACCAACGGGGGGAAATAATACATGTGCGATAGCGCCTTAGACAGCTGCGCCACTTAAGAATTTTTGTCATGTAGATGTGAAATCTGCTCAATTGGTCACAAGCTAGTGGAAGACAGATTGACACGAGCACTAATAGCCAGAGAAGGTAATATTTACCGAGAATAAAAGCAAACCAAATGACTCATACACTACATCATGAACTATTTTTTCCTATAGCCTATAAAAGAATAAAACATTACATATCTCTATGGATAATTTCACCATCAGTGAAAAATTATACAGGCACTTTATTTCCGCAAATAGCGTACACATCACCACGTTACTAAGTTTAACCCCTATTTACGAACATGGACTATTCCACATGGCCAGTTGGAAGGACGAAAACAAAACACTCAATTCTTGAAACCACCTGCCTTACAAATCGTCCAAAATTCCACCTTTTTCATTCACAAAAAAAAAAACAAAAAAACAAGCCTTTCGGCCCTGGAGAAGACTTCAACACATAACATATCCAATTTATAGCTCTAAATACCACTCCCTATATCCAAAACGGTTGACAGAAGTTCAAATTTTTCTCACAATGCAAAAGGCAGTACCTACCCCCAATACGTGCACACTTACTGTCTTCTGCCGACACATTTTTGGATTTTCAAAAGTAGACCAATTCCAATTAATAAGCACATGAAAGAACTGCCTAAAGGACGTAGGATTAACTTTGGTCAAGGTGGGTAGGGGTGTGCCGCACGAAGCGCCGAACTTGGTGGGCTTGAGAACTGAATAATTGGCGAAAGTAGGGTCTTCGGGACTAATTCTTTTTAGCAAATGTATGGACTTACGAACTGAATATTTTTGGGCCAAATTAGAGGTTGTAGAACGGGCAAAATTTCCCAACATTTTAGCCGTATAGATAAAATTTGTGGGTTTTGTGTCCAAAGTAAGAACTGAACCATACTTGAACAGGGTGTCCAAAGAACTGAGAAGAGGCGCCAATTGGGGGTCTTGACCGCCACACATACGTTGCATGCCCGTACCGCCATTTCAGGTCAGTCTCCCCGGACTGGACAGCTAGTGATTTTGAAAGGGAAGTGGACTTGACGATGGCTTCCTGTAGATAATTCCAGAGAAGGTGTATGTGGATATAAGGACATTATTTTTTTAATTGGTGACAACGTGAAAAGGGGAAACAAAAAGTCATTACGTGACAAAGTGACCAACATGATTTTGAGAATCGTGCGATATGTATAGCGCTAGCGGACGACTCTACTTTATCCTTATTTGCCATGGATTATGCTCGTCATATGTTTCTGTTTTTGTCTGCTTCCCTTTCATATAGCCTTTTCTAGAATCTTGTCCTCTCCATTGCTTACATGTGAGGGTATAATTTCATCGTTAAAAACCGAAAAATTGAAATAAACACTAGATTTAGAATTTTTTGTGGTAGTTATGTTAAGCATGTAATGATCGCAGTAGGTCCGATTGGTGGATGTGTCACACAAAGAACACGCGTCGGTACCGTTGTCTTAGTAAAATAAACTAAGAACCTTTAATATGTATAAGTGCAAGTGCTTACCTTTATTTATCCAAAACTTTTAGCTTTTAGTTTATCAAAGTGTTCCAGTATAGAACCGATTCTTCTCAAACTCAGCCTGCTCACAACCTACGGTGATCCAACCTTTTTGTGTTTTCTTTCCCGATAGTCTTACGTGATCCAGGGTACCAAGGCTGTTTCAAATGTGGAAGTTGTCCTTCTGGTGAAGCCTCGTTGTGATTTGAAACTTGAATCCTCCATGAACCTTGAATGTTACGTAACTTGAGTTTTTTCATATCGGTCCACGGGTGGTCGATGGCATCATGAGGTATGATTCGGGTGTGAGGGATATAAGTTTCAACCTTCCCTTTCTTCCTTCCCCTACATGGGTGCGTATATTTTCCTATCACTAGCTCTGTACAACAAATGTGCAACCTAGAAATCGCTTTGTTCCGTGTGGTAGCACCCTTAAGGTTCTCTCCCTCATATATGAGAGAGAAATTTATGACAACGCGGACGTAGCATTAGGCTATAATTAATCGCAAAAGAACTTCGTTGTGGAAGGGTTTCGAACCAGCAACCTCCCGTTCAGATCAGAGTGCACTAATCCATTTGTAGAACCTTAAAGCTTTAATGTTAATAAACGCACTTTTGGGCGGTCTTTGTAGAACAGAAAAAAATATAGAGATTTTTTCAGGCA
>JAMKCH010009813.1:0-102436 GCA_023653785.1 Ophioderma brevispina | reverse complement strand
AGTTTGGGCATATTCATGCGAATCTGTGTGGGTGTGTTTTGAAAATATATAATTTTGTGATTCTCTGTTATTTGCATACAGAGTATATGCATATCAGACTTAGACTCAGGGGTGCTACTACGGGTAATTTTCTTTTTACTTAACTGCAAATTGTAAGCAAAAAATTTCACATGCGGGTTTCCTGGAGGTTAATTAAGTATTAAATAAAAAAAATGAAATTTGTAAATGGGAATTTATTATTTTAAGGCACCTCACCCATCTTGGGCCTTTGTGTGTGTGTGTGTGTGTGTGTGTTACAAGTGATTTGGGTGTCTTTACTGTCATCTTGGATGTACTTTTGTGTTTTTTAATGGAATAAAGTGCAGTCATCATTGTGATCTTTAAGTACTACCACATTTCGTACAGTACCTCTAATTGACTCATTACATATTCCACTGCAGCTGAGTAATCTTAAACAGCATTGGAAATTTATGCAATTTCATTGGTTTCTGCCCAATTTCAATTCAAAGTTTAGGCTGCGTATTATGCGCTGCGTATGATATTACTTGAGGTTAATTCCTTCGCATCATACCGTGTTTTGCTACATTCGCATGCACCTGTCATTGTGACATTTTGTTGCGTCTGTTCTTTGCATTCAACAGGTTTTTGATTTTTCTCACTGGGTGTATTTAAGCCATAAAAATCACAAAATTAGAATTTGCAGGAATAGCTCAAAAGTGAAGGATACATTTGTAGAATTCTCTTATAAGTTATCTTATGCAATTTGAAATTTGTCAGAAAAGGAAGAAAACAGCAGTGTTCGAAGATATGAATGGTATACAGTTCACCCCAATATCTCATTATAAAACAATGATTAGTCTTAAAAAATGTCCTCTTCATCTCTACCTCCAAACTAGGTGTATAGACAATATGACATGTGATATCCCTTTGGCAGACATCAATCAGAGCTGTGAGTGGGATTTTGAAAAAGTAGCTGCAAAGAGCTCAAAAGAGCCAAAATATAGCTTAAAACTGGGTACAGAGGTGAAAAACAGGCTGAAAATGAATGAAAAGGCTAAAAATTTGACTTTTTGAAAGCATTAAAAAAGCTGAAATCAGCTTAAAATGAGGATTTTTTAGTAAACAACAAGCGTGTGTTACAGACCGTTCAGGTATCCATCAAGACAGTGGCGGCACCAGACTTCTTAAAAAAAAAAAAAAAAAAAAAAAAAAAAAAAAAAAAAAAAAAAAAAAAAAAAAAAAAAAAAAAAAAAAAAGGGGCAATTGCTTTCCCGTGCTCCCTGGTGTTTAGGGTACCTCTTACCTGGAAAAAAGGAAGGGTACCCTAAACCTAATAGTCTTTCAGAGAGGAAGGGAAGGGATGGAAGCTAAAGAAGATTGGACATCCGTGGCGGGATTAGAACCCGGGGCCTCCGGCGCACCATTCCCACGAGCAGGGAAAGCAAGCCATGAGGGAGTCGCGATTTCGTGCCCATATGAGTGTTGGTACGATGACGTCATCGCATCTTTTTAGACTTGGTGCATTTTCTAGCCTCAGCTCATTGAGTTCTATTGGTATTTGGTAGTGATAGGGGACACAAGGACATTGCCAAGTACTGATACCTTAGTCTGTCAATATGCTTGAAAATTATGTGATAAGACTCAAACTTAACTACTGTGACATTTTAACAAAAAATACATGGATATTTTACAGTCACCCTGTGATTTTAACATATATTTCTAAAACCTAGCTTATGTTTGCTAGCCATTAAGGGCAGTGTTAACCCAAGTGCTTTTGTTTTTACACGAATTTCTGATTTTTGCACCATTTTAAACATCAACCTGTGTTCTATCGTTACCAACAATGGTTATGCACTGCAGACAATCCTGAGCTGTATTTTTTTGCCGATTTGAAACAGCTATTTGACCATTTAAAGTCACAAAAACCACATGGTCTTAACGGCGGGAATTTAAGCACATTTCACGCCGTGAGGCGCAAGGCGCAGCATCACGTCGCGCGGTTAATTTTTGCTGCGTAATGAAGTGTGCGCGTGCTTTAATGTACTTTTGCGCGAACACATCTTGAAAAAACGAAAAACTATTTGAAAATGTAAACAAAGCGCTAATTTAGACAAGATGAAATTTCAATTTCTTCTGATTTCTGGAGTTGGAGACAAAAGATGTTTGATTCAATGGTGCATAAAGATGTATTTTCATCACTTACACAACATACTCAATTTTGAAGTTCAAAGATAAAGTTATTTGAGAAAGAGACAGCTTGAAATGGCGTGAAAAGTCACTTTTTTACTAAAACATGGATTTTCTCAATGTTCAATTTTTGCAAAATTTGGCAAATTTTCAGACAAGATAACTCCAAAAATACTAAAGTAAAAGGTAAGGTTTAACTTTCCTACGATAGCAATCGGTCTTCTCTAGGGACGGTTTTCTCAATTTTTCATTTTTCGATTTTTAACTAAAGATATTCTCCAATATATACTTAAATTTTGGAAAAGAAAGGTAAAAATCACACTTTTTTGACATTTTTCCTTATATTTCGAAAAGTAAGCTCTATTTTTAAAAAATGAAAAAAAGTCCCTAGACAAATTTGTCTTGTTTCTAAAAAATAACATAAGAAATCATGATAATTCAAATTGTTTTTGTTATGCTGTCTGAAAATTTTGGGGCAAAATCATGTTTTTTTAGTATTTTTAGTATTAATCTGATGCCATCATCAGGTTCATCGTTCAATTTTCTTTCTAGAAATGTATACTTTTACATACAATCAAATATTTGCGAAGTTACAAACCAAAATAGATACTCAGAAACTCAAGGTTAACACTGCCCTTAAGGATACAAATTTACAGATTGGGTCATGAAGCAGTCGCAGGTCAAAATAGACAAAACTTGGAAAGCTATTACATACCACAGCCATATGCTTTTCAAGAATCTTGAGTTCACAAACAAAGCACTGAATCGAATAAATAATGGCCATGTGCAAGCCAAAATACAAACCTTTCTTTTCATTCATGAAGATGTTGGTCTCCACCTATGTATTCCATGTGTGAGCTAATGCACTGATATCAACTACAAACATGCCAAAAGCTCAGTTTTTAATAAAATTGAGGGCACATTTTAACCAAATGTCCTTTTACTGCCCCTTTGAGGCTCACTTTTCAAATATCTGCCAATACCCTAGGCAAATGAGTGGTAGTATGCAGTGTTCTATGAACACCTGGGGCAAAAAATAACAGACACGAGGAGCCGAGTGCACAATATGATGATTTTATTATACAAGACAACTATAATTGGCTTTGTTGAACAGAAATGATTGGTTGAAGAATTTTCAATATACAAAACGTGATTATATCAATAATAAGCAATATTACACTAAACTAATTGGAAGGAAGTTTCATGTTGAGCCTTTCTTAGGTTAACTGACCTTAATGCTCATTTTAGCCCACAAAGCATTAGTACTTAGGGAATTTTTAGCATGATTATGACATTTCTTGTGGTTCTTAAACTTTTTGAACACTATTTATCCCTAAGTACTGACATGTATTCAGTACAGTATAGGCACATTGCTATGCATCATGGGATTGATTCAAAACACCCTCTGGTTTTCTCCTAAGATATCAAGACTAAAAGATGAGTGATTTTGACACTGGTGTTAATACTGCTGCTGAAAGCATGATGTTCAACAACTAGAGTTTCAATATAATTGGTAAGGAGCCTGCATGGGTAAACAACTTAACTCAATCACTGGGCCGCGCAGATAACTACAGTCACCCAGTATGCCCAGAGAACAACAATTTTCTTCTTTTTTTTCAAATAAGTAAAAACTATGCACTTTGACCATATCTGGAATCGGTCTGAAAATGCATTCAAAGGATCCAAACAATTTAAAAGCCTATGTGTTTTAACCTATACAGGATCTACCAGAGTCCTCGCCCATCCCCATCTGCTTGATCAGTAATCAGATGCCAATCATTTTGATGAATTAACAAAGATAAGAAACCTATAGTGTGTGGACATCTATTATTTTGAACATTAAAATTGCTTAATTCAAAGAAAGAAAATGGATTTTGATCAAGCAATCACTTGTGTGTCAGTTAAGCAATTCAGTAGTGTGTGTGCACGTTTCTCCAAACTAAGCAAAGTGATGTGTAAAACAAATCCCTGCCGCAATCACAAATCACTTCAAAACTTTGGGCCACACTTAAATTTCCCTCGGAATATGGACCCAGGATAAAAGATGAAATAAACAATTATTTTTTGGTATTTTAATTAAGTGAATTTTTGACACATGATTTATTATCTAATCAAGATGAACAAGTCTTTGTCAAAATAAGCAATTTTGCAGTTGCATTTCCCGTGACACATGGTATAGAGTCAATATAACTTTATTAACGTTGACCTTTGGTTAACCCCAGGTAATATCCAAAGGTGCAGTAACTACAGTTTTCACTCCATAAATTTCTAGAACCTGTATGAAAAAGAAAATATAGATTGAAAAATAAATTTTGATTAATTGCAACCAAGAGAAACAACTTAATAAGTATTTATATTTTATCATCTTAGCAGTTCATCCTGCCATTAGGGTTTTGGTACCACTTAATTGCTTTAAAAACCCTGTAATGTGCATTAGTGTTGCAAACCATTTGAATAGCTATGCCAAACTGGTATTTCCAAATTAGATTAGGGCTAGGATAAGGTAGTGACATAGCACACGTACGTCATCACGTTGAGGTGGCAAGTTTTGGGGACTAATGATCAGTGGACTGACCATTTTCTGGAATTTTATCAATGACATTTTTCAAATGTTGACTTTGGTTGGATGGGCATGTACTCCTATGATGCTATGCCATTAGGGTGAGTGTTATGGTTGGAGTTAAGATCATAGGGTAGGCATTAAACTTGACGTTTGGTTTATCTACTCAAATGACACACAACATAAGCACAAGCAATAGACATCTGGCAATTAAAATTACATGATGCCTTTCTTACCCCAATGTGAGGATTGTTAAAGCTGCTATGGTCAACCCCGTTGATTTTTACCCATGATGCAGCAGCTCCAAAGATACGTACAGTACCCCATGTAAGGTTGTTGGCACCACTGTAGCCATTATGAGAAATGCTGCTTGTAACAGAGTTTGCCTGCAATAGAAATGAAACTTAGGGAGTCATTTTGAACTGAAATAATAGAAGTTGTGGTTTCATAGTAGAACCTTAGTAGTTGGAAATTCTAGTAGTTTTGTGCTCGCATTGTCTTGCGGTTAAGAAATACTTCATGCATGCGCAAATATAAACTTTAAGGAAATCTGATGAGGGTAGCTGGTTACCCTGTTTGAATGAAAAATCTACCTACAAGGGCATCAGCTCTGGAGAGCTAATGGCAGCCATGCAGCACATGCTGCCTTGTATGGTGGGCATGGTTGCCCAAAGGCTAGGCCCACCGCTGAAAACTGTGGATTGGCATCAGGAAGGGTATTCGGCCATTTATCTTTTGCTCCAATAAACCCTCACACAGCAGTATTACCGGATTTAAAACTTTGGTTTAACTAACTTAACTAAAAGATACCACATAACTGGTTAAATGTGGACATATGTTTTAAGTCACATGTCAAACAGGGTTCACCTCAAGTTGACACTAGGTCAAGAACTTACAGTCGCTGTGAATTCAGCAAAGAAGTAGTTTCCATTTTCATAGGTATCTGCAAAGAGAAAGTTGTGTTAACAAAGATTTACCCTCCCTGCTCTGGCAGGGTCTTGTATCTTACTTGTTTCTTTTTTCCCTTTTTCTGTCAACATAAAGATATCTCAAACATCCAACATCTGATGTTGGCCAGACTTGGTCAAAAGGACAAGTACGCTGATCACATTGATCACAACACAAAACCTATCGCATATAATTTGGAAAAGGTGTATGAGCCAAGGCTTGAACCAGTAATCAATGGATACTAATATGCACTGCATCAGCGAATTGGTGTCAAAGGTCATGATAGGGTCACAGGAGTCGACAACAGTAAACATGTATAAAATTTAGAATTGCCTCTAATTTCAAAATACTGTCATCCTGTAGGACTTGGTCAACACTACAAAAAAGTTAATTATGACTGTCATAATATTATGATGCATGCTTTAGGGGTCAAGGTCAAAATACCTCAAAATACATTACAGTTCAAGTCACTGCTGCAGATTATAAAAGAGACTCAACAAAAGTTATGGGTCCTTTTACTGTAAAATGTAAAACAAGATCAAGTAGAAAACCATTGAGCCCATCCAGTAGGACTTGATGAGAGTCAATATAAGTCAATTACGAGCCCATCACTTTGCCCATGTTTTAGGGGCCAAAATACTTCAAATTATGTTACACTTGGAATCACTACTTCTACAGATTATGTAATATCTAGTAACTTGTACATATTAATGAACTTCAGATCCTCTACAAAAGTTCTGGCTCAAAAGGTCAATCTGAGGTTATCTGGGTCAGTCAAACACCCCTCTCATATAAAACCTCAAAGGATTATCATTTGATATGCCTTATTTAACTTTGTCCATGACTTGTGATACGAGCAAAACAAAAAAAAATCCTCAGGGTATGTGTCCTTTTGTGGATGCAGTCATATTTTGTTATTATCTGAGTCAAATCTGCATTGACTATTACATTTCTGTTGCAAGAGACACATTGTCAACTGTTAATTAAGCTTAATTACATCTCTTTATTCAAGTTTAAATGAATGGCACCGTACATGGTTTTTGAAGAAAAATGACAGAATAAGTGTTCTCAAAAGAGTCATTTGGCACAGGTGGTGTTGTATAATATATAAACCACACTATATAGGATGTTTTGATAGCCTAAAAGTGGGGCATCATCCTTTTGCCCCACCCCACCCACACCTCCACCTCTGGTTATTTGGCTTTATTTGACTTAAGTGACAATGTTGATCTTTATGAAGCAGTCTCTTGTTTAAAGTGCAAAATTAAAGAAAATTGTGTTTTGTCATTTCTCCCGAAGTCACACGTCATTGCTTTAATATATTGATAATTTGATATAAAGGTTAAACATGATTTTCAATTTTCATAATTTGTGAAAGGAATGCTGCATAGCATTGTTTTTATCAAAATATCTGGAAAGAAGTATTCTGCTGACATGCTACAAATTTGGCAGCATAACAGAATAAATAGCATGTTAAGGGTGCCAAATTTAAGCATTGGCAGAATATGAAATTCATCCCAAATATTCACAGATTCATGTAAAACACTTGTAGGAACAGCCATTTTGACTTTTAACTTGAAAGCCGACTCAGATTCCCCAATGATGCACTTCATGACACCAGAATTGTCAGGATTCTGACATTTTTTTGCACAAAACTGCCCCTTTTTATAAACTGTTGTTCGCATGCTTTATCACTAGCAGATAACTTTAAAGCTCTTTACTTTCCAATACAATAATGTAAAAAAAACTTCAACACAAAGTGAGGATCACAGTGCTGTTTGCATCTTGAAGAAAATTACTGATAGTGCCTGTAATCTATTAATCATGAGTTCAATCTTTGACCACCACGTACCTAGTGGCTTGCATCACCATGGCATATGCAAATCACTTTGGTTAAGATGTGTCTCAGTGCTCTGGTTGAATTTGGAAGCACATAATTGTTCATATTTTGCTAATAATAAAATATAATTTAAATGTTTTACAGGTGTGTGTTTTGAAAAATCTTAATTTAGTAAGTAAGTAGCATATAGTTTGAAATATCTGCACCATTGTACTAATTGCCTCCAAGTTTAACATTCCCTACAGGCTGAGTATTATAATGTTAGCATTAAGAGTATGTTCTGCAGTGATCTTCCAAAAAAGGCTGCATGACAGTACTGTTAATTATGTAAAAAATCTTAACTCTTGTATTAATGAGTCATTTCATAAATTCTAACAAAGAGGGGAGGTGATAGCAACCCCTCTCATAATAAAACCTCAAAGGATGATCATTTTGATATGCTTATTTAACTTTGTCAAATGGCTTACCAATAGAATCCCCATCATCCCAGAATAGATCTCCCCTTGCTGACTTCAAATCATCCAAGGCAACTATCAAACCCATTGGCTTGTTACGGCTACAAAGAGGGTTAATGAAACAAAATTATCAGAAACCTATATGCATAAAATCATTCTTGCTAATAAGAAGTCCAATAAAGACCATGGGGCACTTGTATTCAAAGGTGGATATGATGCGTGAACAAGAAAACATGTTAAAAGGGTCCTTTTTTCCAACAGGCGATGTACGCGTGTACATTGATTAGGGTGTCAGAACATTACAATATGGAAAAAAGGGTATATTTTTCCTAACCCAGAAATTGTGATATACATGATTAGGGTATGAAATACTCACATTAAGCAGAGTTCAAAATCATCAAAAATACTGTTAATTTGAAGTAAAACAAAGCAATATAATAAAGGGTATATTAACAACAGAATGCATTGCTTGTTTATGGCACCAAAAACATACTTATTTAGGGTGTTTTTTTAGGCAGTGAAAATACTTGTTTAGGGTGCATTTTGTTAAGTCCATGTTCACACATCATATCCACCTTTGAATACAAGTAGCCCCCTTGGGAATAAAGGATTTTAAAGGTTAAAGTCGGAATAATTAAGTAAATGTATAATGATAATGCTACATTTTGTTTCTTTTTAATATTTCATCTTTTCCACAAAGAGGCTAGCAAAGGGAAACATTGGAAATAAAAGTTGTACATTTGATTTACTGGTATTAGGTTGGAAATAGGTATTTGGGTTTGAATTTAATCAGTGGTACTTTTTTATGTTCCCATGTATCTGACCTCTCTAGAGATAGTTAACAAATGATTTATACTATTATACCAAGAAAATTAAGTAACTTATTTTAAGTTTGTTGTCTTGATCATATGTTTATATATTTTAATCAACCATGAAATGTACACATTTCCTATTTGACCCCATACCAACTATACCCGTGAAACCATATGACAAGACCAAGAATTTGGATTGATTCCAGGACTTTTAAATTTTGACCCAATTTTTTACCTTTGGTTGACTTTTGACCTAAGCTTTTATGTCCCACAGCAGTTTTCTAGATGTCCAAGATAAAGCAAACTACACATTTTAAATCCCTGTGATCAGAGAAAGAATTTAATTGATGCTTTTGAGATTGATTTGAACGCTTCTGAATTTTTATTGATTATAGATGACCCTTAGGGGTCAATCTATGGATATTTGATGCGGTAAACATCTATCAAGCATCACACTTATGCTTTATCGAAAGATGCACACTGCTAGCACTGTCTGGAGAATAGAAGCTGTTCTACTAATGATTAAAGAAGATAAGTTTGTGTGACAGAATCTCAAAACATGCAGTATTATTCCATTGCTATCTTATGAACCTATGATTCCAGCATGCCACTAATCTGTGCACCCATTGTCCTATAATTGTACCTGACAGTGGTTGTAACAGCAGGTTCTTGTGTAGGCAACACATATCCACCTCTCACATGCAGAGGGATGTAATCCATAGGGGCATCTATGTTAACTGTCGTCTTGCGAACACCTGTCTCTACACCCTAGAAATGATACAAAATATCGTCAGAACCAAGTTAAAATGGACTATAGTGATTGCAAAGGATGTAAAAAGAGCATGTGTTAAAATATGTGGGAGCCATTTGACATCTGAAATGGCCCCTGGTTCCTGGCAATTAACTCACTGACTTTACCAGGGACTACTTTTTTTGGGAAACGAGTGTCTCCTGCCTGTTTATCCCCCCAATATTTGTAATTAAACTTCACCTTTGATTGAGATCAGTTTTCAATAAAAGTTGTTAAACTTGAGTGAAATATACTGTATTTACACCATTTTCTGTTTCAAGTAATTGAATTTTGTTGATCTCTGCATGGCCTGAAATGGCTCCTAATGTCTCAGACTTGAGTGGCTTCAGAACCCTCATATTTTTACCCCTTGGGAGGAGTGTCAACACTTAAAGATTTGAAGTTTACTCTCATTGTAACATCCATTTCATTTAATTTGACAAGGATTTGATTTGAATTATCAGACAATGTCCTGGATAACACAAGAAGGAGTTTACAGTAAGGTAATTTCCATTGGGGTCTATTCACTGGGATGGAATTGGGACAGAGAGGAGTAATCATCGTATCGTACTCTTACCAATGGTGGACCAATGGTGTGTTGCCACCTCTGAAGGATTGGCTATTTTCATAGGTTATTTGCCCATTTCTAGGAAGTGTTATTTAAAAAAAAACCTGTGGAATATAAAATACCAGATTCAGTGGCATAGCTAGGATTTTCATATTGGGGGGCCAGTGTCGCATTTCAACCGACAGAAAATGGGTAGGGTCCAGGGGCCCGCCTTAGGGCCCCTGTTGGGGTCCAGGGGCGCAGCCCCGGTGGGGGTCGAGGGGGCGAAGCCCCCTGAAAATTTTGGGTTTATATGCTTTAAATGTCTTCTGAGGGCTAATTTTTGTACGATTTTGTAAAATTTACTTGTCGCACGCTGTCCATTGAACTTTAAACCTATACTTTGCCGACAATCCGGCCTGCAAGTGCCATGACCTGAATTTTTCAAGTGAACCGACGGGCTCATCTCAACCGACAAAATCAATTATTGGGGGGGCCGCGGCCCCCCCTGCCCCCCCTCTGGCTACGCCACTGACCAGATTACATCCCAGCAAGGGGCTCTGCCAGGAATTGAACCTTGAACTCCTGCACCAAATGGGAATATCCCAACCAGTAGTATACTCTTTTCCATTATTTTTTGACAGTCCCTTGTAATGATCATTTCTGGTTCCTCGCAGATATGGATCAGACCTATGCTGTCAACATGTAACAATGCTTACTTACTGTGTAGTAATCATACCATCGGGCATCGGGGAAGTATGCGTCAACGTCAGTCTTACCCTGAAATGATACCAACATATTCACACATCAGCCAAACAATAAAGGTTTATATTTCATATAAATATGTTTGTCTTTCAGTTTGAAATGCGAAAATTTGGAGTAATTTCCAAATTTTTGCATATTCATGCGATGAGAAAAAACAGTGCACACGCACTGTTATGAGAGTTATGAGAACAATTCTTATGGATCTGCAGTGGTGTCAGTATGAGTTTGTCAATTTATCAAGTGGTCAATGATTTTAGAATGAAAATTCAAATCCCATCTATAAAAGGTGCAACGAGAGATTTTGAGGCACCCAACTATTGTGTCATAATAGTAATTTCATATAGATTAGACACTCAATAAATAGATCTCTTATCTTGTATTTGGCTACAGAAATGTCTTAAAAGAAAGAGAAAAAAGGTGATTTTTGATTGCTTATATTTCAAGACACGCTGAATTTCGCATTTGCTCCTATACGAAATTAGAAATTTCACAATGTGTGTACCAAAGAAACATTTCTCAGCTTAATCCTTTCAGATGGGGATATTTTTGATGGAAAGCTTTACATCAGGGCAAAAATCAGTACTTTCGATTTTTTTAGGACACTTGATATGTGAAATGTCTTGTTGCACCTTTAAGCTTATTTAACTATGTCCACAAAATGTTTCTTTTCTATTTATTTCATTTGGAATCTTTATATGAATTACGTCAGTGTTTGAATTTCATAAAATGTAGATGTCTACTTAATGGAATTACTGAGAATAGGCGAATGTAAATGTGAACTATGCTCTGTACTGTGCATTTACATTCAAGCTTAAGGCATGCATTAAATAACGTTGTGTGGGTTAATCTTTCACCTCATGCATTATAAAGTAATTAACAAGGCCACATGGTGTAAATGCTGCTATTTTAGAATCAAATTGGTAAAATTCTATTACAAAATCCTGCTTTATATAGTTAACAAATGGAATTGGTTTTGTGATATACAGTATTATCCAATGAAAACAGGTTAAGGGAACTCCCTCTAAAGGCAGGGTAAACATGTTGAATGCAAGGTTAATTTGGCTGCCAATTCTAATTTTTGATATTTCTTAATGCATTGAAAATACTTCAGTCAGTAGTCAGTAGTTCTTCATATGGTTCTACTCTTGACAGTGTCACTGGAAAAAACACAATTAAAAGACTTACTGGAATGAAATGGTGTATCTAAGTATAGTATCTTGTACTTTGCACTGAACCAACACTTTATTTCATACCTGATCTAAGACAGGCGTGATGAGGAATGCAGGACCCCATAGGAACTGTCTGTCAATACCATGGGTGAATGGGTCATCAATAAATCTATATAAAGAAACCAAGGAAAGTTACCATCATATGGAATTGTCTCCATGTCAATTACTACTTTTAATGAATTTTATTTTCAAAAGATCAGAACAAAACATTTTAAAGAGTCACCATTAGATGATCCTTAGCCATCTCCATATGGCTCAGTAAAAAAACACTTATTAACATCCACATATTAAGGTACTGTATTAGAAAAACCTTGCAAAATATTGTCATTTGTTCATTATTACAGAAATTGAACAATTAATGATATTAAAGGTGCATTTTGTTATCCTAGCACCTTTTTTGTTTACGGCTCATTAGATATCATCAATAATTCTACAAACTTCCTTCACTCTAGGCCGCTGGCAAATTTTGAATAGTTTGACTCTATCACTGATAGGAAGGAGATCATGAAATACCCCTTTAATCTTTGGTGTATACAATTTGAATGACTGAATACAGAAGGGTTTAAAACACTTGAGCCCATATAGAAAAAGGAAAAAAGTACCAGGTAATCACATTGTGGTCATGGTTATCTGCTAATGCCTCGGCAATTATTTGAAGTAATCTAGAAACATCACTGCTAGCTTAAATGTCATATACCAGTAAGGTATCAGAAAGCTGGTAACTTCTTGTAACTAGCAATATTAGTTCTCAGAAAGACATCCACAAACTTTGTCTAGACAACTAGGTGTCAGGAAGATACCAGCAAACTAATTATTGGGAAGGCATCAAGAATGCTGAACTGACCATGACCCAGTCACATGACTTGATATGCTAACTGCTACTTTCAAATTTGTTGTCTTATGGTATCCATGGATGGCAAGTTCAGAAATACCCTTTAAATACAAAGAAATGAGCCTACTGCATAAATTGTTGAGATGGAAATAAATCTGAATCTGAAATTATCTGAACGTTTTGTGACAACAGAATTTATTTTATCTTGTTTGAACTGAAAGAGTGGTTCAAGAACTTGGAACGTCCAAAAACACAATTCCAATGCTGATTCAGGCTGATAATAATCAATACAATGCAACAATGCCCTTAATATTACAGATCTCACTTAATCTAGAAGTGGCCTCTGTTCAGGTAATATATATCAGGGGCGGATCCAGGATTTGAAAAACGTCAAGATTACCGGGGGGCTGAAAGGCTGTAACTGGTTCAAAATAGCTCAAAATGGGCTGATTTTGCAAGAATTTGCAGAATTACCGGGAGGCGCGCGCCCCCTCCGCCCCCTCCCTGAATCCGCGCCTGTATATTGTCCAGAATTCAAAGGCATCGTGTTTCATTGATGGCACACTTACACAGTGACAATATCAAAATTGTAGCTTGTACCCTTAAAAGTCCAAGGGCATTTTTCTTCAGTAATATCTTCTTTGAAGCAGTCCAGAAGATCATTGTTCAGTAGCTCAAGACGATAGGATTCTATAGGGCCCTTGACAACATGAAATTTATAGCTTTAGATAAACAGTCCAGGATGCCATTTTTACTCCACCAATCTGTCTGTAAGAAATGTCCTCTTTTTTGACAAGAGAAATGTGAGCTCTTACGCTCCACGGGCAACCGCAAAGCCCGAGAGCAGCCGTCTTACTTTGAGCAAAATGTGGTAGCACAATTATATATAACTACAAATTCTGTCCTGCAATGGCCAAATGTATGTGTCGTCTGCGTCAGGGTTTGTGAATAGTGACAGAGGTCACCATTTGGGGCCATGACGTCTAATTTAGAATCCTAGATATTCTTTGACCCCACTCTTGAAGAGGCAACATGTGGACACTACCCAAGGACCACGTCCAAGTGTCCTGAAAATTCATCAAGAATAAACCAAGCAATTTCATAATTCTGGGGCCATGACCTCTAGATGAGCTTTGACCCCACTCTTAAAGGGGTACTACCAAAGGACCATTACATCCAAGTATCATGAAAAATGTGGAAACAGCATGCAATAATGTTTAGGGTTAATATGTTTACCTAAAGACGCACACACTACCAATGTTTACCACAGATACGCAGTAGTGGTTATTAAAAAATAATCAGCTGGTTATCAGGCAATCATTGGATGGTTATCAAGAACAATCACGCAGTTACTAGCAAGCTAACAGGAAAATTAATCTGCTTGTGAAATAGTTTGCAGATGGCCACCAGATAACTTTTGATGGCCAGAGTGGTAGATAACGACGTGGTAGTTAGCAGCTACTTATGTGCTCTATGTATTGCTCAAGGTGAGGCTTAAGGCTGACCCCATCTCTACAAGAAATACCAAACAAGTAATAGAATGACTCGGAGTTCCAGATTCTATGTTTGGAGCTTTGTTTTGTTACAAGCATTCAATGCTTGTACGTTACGTGACAGGAATCCTTACGATCTGAGCAAATGATCCAAGGTATTTGAAATCGCCAACCTCCTTAAACATACTGATCTTTGAAAATGATGATCGGATGATGCTCTCCTTGTGACAGTCATAAGCGGTGCCCATCTTCTTCTTCTAGGCATATGTTAAAGTGGGGTAAGGGACACTTAAGCCTAAATTTGGTTCGAAATCATAGACATGGTAAGGTTTTCTGAAAAACATTTACTTTTAATATCAACTGTGGGTCATGAGGAATTTGTTTAACTACTTTGTGTATAAGTACCACATGCTATTAATTAAGAAAACGTGCATAGAACTTCCCATTTACCCCATTTATAGTGCCCACATGTTGGTAGTTGGACACGTACTTTTGATTATATGCATTAGGAAGTACTGATATCACTAAAAGAAAATATATATTCACTGCTGTTAATAATTAAATGTTTTATAATACGTTATATGACAGAACAATAACAAAAAATGTATTCTATTTTGCGCTCATATTTTCACGTACTTCGAATTACATGCCGAAAACTCGGCATTCTATATCGTTTATGTACAGAAATTGCCTATTTGGCATTTTTTGGTCTTAAAATTCATTTTCAAAATATGTATTTTATCATAATTTGTGTATTATACTGACATTATGTCCTTATAATTTATATTTTTCTCAAAACATACACAACAATAAAAATAAACCTGTACCAGCTAATAGCCATTTCCCACTTACCCTAAGTGGATTTCATGTGTGGTAAGTGGGACGTCAGCATAATAATTAGCTCATTGCATCTATTGGCAATCATCTTGTTATAATTTTTTGCACTTGCTTGATAAAACATTATTTTTATCAAGATTAAATGTATAGACTTCAACTTTCTCTACTTTCAGTAACAATAGTGCATTTTTAGCAATAACACCTTAATTAAGAATAATTCGCAGATTTTGGCACTAAATTGCGTCAGTGTTACCTTTGACCTTTTAAGCACTTTCAAAATAGAATAATCCATTTAGTTGAATGTAAAGCAGACAGTTTTACGTAGCTTGTTGTTGGACACACCATGTCTGTTCAATTTTGTTCGTGATTTAGGGAATTATGTGAGTTTTGTTCCCACTTACCCCAGTTTACCCTAACTTACCCCATTTTAA
Source organism: Ophioderma brevispina (assembly GCA_023653785.1). Lineage (NCBI taxonomy): Eukaryota > Metazoa > Echinodermata > Ophiuroidea > Amphilepidida > Ophiodermatidae > Ophioderma > Ophioderma brevispina. The sequence goes on along the minus strand of JAMKCH010009813.1, from coordinate 86,710 downwards.
CCCTATATAAGACGTTTAGACCCCCATTTCCGCATCCGCTGTCACAAAAGATCCCGTAGCTTTTAAAAAAATTCAAGGTTACCACTATCACCCTAAGACCTCTACTTTCATGACCTTTTAGAAGAGTTGCTGAACTTTGAATTTTTTCAACAAAGACCCCATTTTTGGCGAAAATTTTAGCAACTAATCACCCAAACCCCCTATTTATGGGCAGTTAGTCTAACTCTCACCCGGAAACCCTAATTTTTTTGCCCCTTATCTGTCTCCAAATGCCCCTTGGTTTGAAAGCGTCAGCTTTGCACCCTTATCCATTTTATATGCGAGTGTTTGCACCCCCGCGTTACCCTAACCCTGGAAATCAACCCTAAACTCTAACCCTAAAAACTCTAACCCTAACCCTAAACTCTTACGCTAACCGGCGAAGGAGAGGCCTCGCCTGGTCTTCCTTTTGGAAGCCAGAGAAATTTGAAGTCCCAGATCATGTCCTCTTAACCTAAACTGTATATCTTTCAATCATCTTGGTCCTGTCCTGTACTGCTTTATGGAGGTGAGACAGTGGATATTACCTCAACAGCTCGAATCATACATCAACGTGTTTGACAACTGTTATCGTATCATGCTCAGGATCCGCAGACAAGACCTGTTACTAATGAGGCAGTCTACGACATGACATGTCAGAAACCTTTTCGAAAACCATCAACCAAAGGCAACTTCGTTGGCTGGGCCATGTTCTTGCTAAAGCCCGAGAGGAACTCAACTCCCAGTATGCGCTTTACCAATCTACGCATGGGAAACGGAAAATAGGTCGCCTACCAATGGCTCTATCGGCCAGGCCGTACATTGCTAGGCTGATCAATAGGGACGTTGAACTTACTCCAAGAGAAATCATCGTCACTGCCCGGGAGAAAGTTATATGGAGACGGACTGTGCCGGGCTGCTTCGCAGCCGCTGGATATGAAGATCATGGATGGTGAATAGATGAACACCTTACCGAAGAATTTTTAGAAAGGAGAGAGTAGGGACATGAAACACGTTTTCTTTTTGTATTCGTTGACATGTTACTTTGTTTTAAGTCATAGGCGAGAGTAGCCTGGTTTTTGAAAACACGACTTGCGCCAAGCGCTGGGCTTTGAGAAAATTGGCCCTTAGGTGTTTTTTAAAGCGTGATTGATATTTAAGTGATCTCCAGATCGTGTGTGGGGTGTGGGGGCTAGGGTATGGATTCTTTCTTTGTAAGCTTTGCGCATAAAAGAAACAACCGCTGCTTCCCCAGTGTGGTCAGCACGTATGCTCGACGCATCATAGGCGCTACTCAACACATACCACTAATCGCGCTCCCAACTCCACAGCTCCTACACTTTCCTAAGGTGCTGCACCTATTAGACTACACGCACCTTCTTTCAACTTCAGTCCTAGTGGGAGGAACTGGCGGGACCCAAATCAACTCTCAGGCAGCTTTCCACCATACCTCTGTATGCATCGGAATGTTGGATCACCAAGTATCTGCACAAAATACATGTCAGAATTTGGAGGTACTGTACATTCCGTGTGTTTATTCTATGGTGTCTGATAGGATGAATAGTCAGAGTGACGTTTCACTCACATGAAAGGGGAAAATAGGCCTTTATTCAGTGAAGTGATAAACGACTTTGAAGTGCATGATTTTTAAATAAAGAAATAAAGGAAACAAACTTGTCGTCGAATCAAACTATATCTACGAACGGTTAGTTAAAGAATAAAAAATGAATTAAAACACATAGAATGTTTTTTTTTTTTTTACAAATTGATGCCTGGTATTGGAATATCTAAACAATATTACAATTCATTTCACATAACATGACTGTTTGATTACATGTATACAAAACATCGTGTTTACTCAATTATCATGTCCCCTTAACATATACATCTATCATGTCATGCTTCATTATATAATATCGGTCAACATTTACTTAGTTCACATCTTCTCAGTTCATGCACATTATAACATGTTATTCTACCAAGCTACACGTTACCTTTCATCTACTATTTCTTCTTATCGTATCAAATTCCATGGAAACACAAAGTGTAAATTATATATCGTGATCATGAAAAATGTCTTATCTTTTTTCCTGTAAACATGTTCCCAATAGATTTCAGAGACATGAATATAAATTTCCAAATGTTTTAAAGAAAACACCTTGTAAAATAAGACAGGATCTATATTATATTCCGTAGGTTAAGGTCTGTTTCAAAACAAAAATATGACATTAGGGTGTTTTCCAGACTTGTATTACTCACACACTTTTTGCAATTGCTTAACCTTATTGATAAAAATTGTTGTTTTTGATATTCGCTTTAGAATCGCCCAAATTAGAACATCGAATATTGTTATTTCAATCATGGAACCTAAATAGTATTAACAATTGTTGTTAAATCTTCCATATTAACTGCCACTTGTGTTTACAGTTAAAGAAAAGTGCTATTGTGATCTTTTCTTGCATGTCTCACACCGGTCTGGAATTTGCTTTTCTCCAATCTTATATAACAAAATATTTTGTAGGATAGAGATTGATGACTATTTTCCAATTTAACGTTTTTAATTTGGTCTTTAATAGCTACACATATAGTTCATATTTCATTCCATTCAAACATGATGAGTTGGAAAACTGTTTTTCCCAACAAGTTTTCACTAAGTGGCTTCTAACACCTAGTTTGAAACAATAACATTTGCGAATGAGTTTCGCTGTAATGTCTCAATTGGAAAGTAGGGTTGAACTGACGTATAAACCAATTGATGATTCACCAATTGTTGTCTTTTTTCTTTTCTCAGCTCTTGGGTATTGCCGATTGTAAGGATACTACAATTTCTATTATGAAAAAACTACCCGTCTTTTAATTCTAGTACTAATCAGCCAATCGATAAATAGTACGTATTTGCGTCTTCTAACCAAACTTGAAATATGTATGAAAACGCTTTGATCCATTCTTTAAATAAAGTGTCTTAACTCCTGATGTATACATGCGTTATTCCAGTATAATCTTCTTACTAGTATTGTTTCGATATCAACTTTGCTCTTCACAGATTTTGTTGAAAGCCATTATTTTAATCAAATATGATAAAATAAAGACATTTCATCATTGGTTAAGCACACTTCATAAGGCTGTCATAAGCGGCTATACATTGTAATATTTCAATTAAATTGTTTAATTGAAATCAAACAATGGCATATTTTTCCATGTTGCTTTCTAAATTATGGGTTAGAAGTTATCCATGACACCTGGAACGAATGTGATAAACGATGGTAGATGAACAGTGCAGGCCTACTTCATCCTACTCTGCATAATAGTTTTTCTCTTAACCCTTTTCACTACTATTCCATACAAATTAAAGAATGTTGAATTCCAGGTCTTTTATAACATCATCCGGAATGTCTATTATGCTGGCAATAAATGATATTTGAGAGGACAACAAGCACTTACAATTAATATTCTACCTGTGATTGTAAGGTATCTTGTTTCGACCAATTTTATAATATTTGTTATTTATAATTTTGATGTCCAATGTGCCAGGTACTGGCAGATTTGGAACTACAAAAGTCAAGCCCAACGACTGACGGTATTTTCCGGACATAATTTCCATTTCAAGTTTAGGATTTTTTTGACTATATGTATTGGAACCAAATTCCATATTGCCTCTGTGTTTGTTTTTAGTTTTAAGCCTGACAAGAACGGAAAAATTGCATTGTAACAGATCTTATACCTGTTCCTCAATTTCTTTTTCATCAGTAACAAAAATAGTTGTAATGTTCATTGCATTACAATGATATTCGCGCTTCATTCCTTGAATAAAACCTTTACTGGAGTTTTAGACTGTAATGTTAGTAGATGGCCTAATTTTACCAGCAAAGGTTTCTTTCAATTCAATTATAAACAGCAAGGCAGATAACGGGCAGCCTTGCCTAACTCCCTTTTCGCTGGAGAAATGAGAAAAATATGGCCATTTTGTATCAAAAAAGCGTGAAAATTGCAGTTGTAAATTGTTTAAACCCATTAATGAAATCGCTACCAAAATTTATGTTTTTCAAAACCCGTAATTAAATAACATCTGTTAATACTATCAAAGGCTTTGCTAAAATCTAAGAATAACATAGCGCACGGAAAGGATATTCTCTTTTCGGTAGATCTTAGATAGTCTTCGATTCAATCTAAGCGTTTTCACCAATGTACCTCCCTTGATATAACCAGAATGGTCAGGATTGATTGATGAAAGCTACTTTTGAACCCGACTGTAGATTAAAGCTTTAGTTGATTATTTATAGCAACATTAACTAGTGTGTAATCGTCTCAATTGTTAGGTATTCGAGGAAATCTTTTTCCCCTTTTGAAGTAGTGTTATAATTCCTTTTTGTGACTTGAAGCCATTTCTTCGTTCTTCAAAACCATCTTCAATGAAGTGACGACGAATTTATTCTCGTGTGGCCAAATCTTGGTAAAATTCTACTGGTAGTACCATCATGACCAGGGCTTTTATTGTGCTGCATTTCTGATAGTGCAGTTTTACATTCGTCGATTGTGAGTTTCCTTCACAGAATTTCTTTCTTACTTCCGTCCAATTTCTTAACCTCCGTATATCTATGAATTGTCTCTACAATGTTGAATTAAACTTCTTATCCTCTTTATATAATTGTGTATAATACTTTACTTGTTAATTTAATAGATAATCTTGATCTGTACAATTGTCCCATCTTCAGTCCTGAGACGTGGTATAGTTTGATTACTATTCTTTTTTCCAGATCAGAATATATTTTGTATTTCTTTCCCCTCTGAATCATTTTCTTTGGATCTTATTTTGGCACCAGTGTTGTATTATTCCATGCTATCTCTAGATTTAACTTAGCTTGAGAATATTTTATACATGATTTTCTTTGAGGTCTCCCAAGTACTTGTTCTTAATCTCTTCCAGTTTATTTTCTAAATCTTAGGGTTCCATCTGTTGTGTTTTGTTTACAGTATGATTACCGTGAAACTTCCTGATTTCACTTGTTAATGAAGTCCCAAAAGATTCTATTGTGAGTAAGTTTCTGTATTTCGTTATAGGTTTAGCTATCAAGTTATTCAGCAGTCTACATAGTTCTCTCTTGTAAAAACTGTTATTAAATTCCATACACCATTACCTTTTTTGCATCACCTACTGATATTATAATTTTTACAGCAAATGATCAGTACATGGTGCGTGAAAATGCTACTATCGATAATATTGGTTTCATTCAAATAGTGGTATAAACCAGTCATCCACTGTTGACTTACACTTAGGGGGGTTATTTCGTTGCCATGTGAATCTTTTTTCATGTGGATGTTTGAACCTCCATACATCACAAAGATCATATATTGCTAGGAATGATTTAAGTACTGTCTTTGATTTAACAGTTGCTTGTTTGTTCTAAATCAATATGTAAATCGCCACCAGTATATTTAGACCATCAGAAATATTCATTATAAGAGTTTCAAACATTTTAAAATATCTTTTCTTTTTCAAGATTTGGAGCATATAAGTTCCATAAATTATATTGCTATCATTACTTCTATTTTGACACACAAAAATCTGGTACTTTATTTTGATTACATCTAATTACAGTAAATTGGAATGTGGATTAATAAGAGTAATAATTTCCTTACTGTTTACGGTATTACATAAGCATAAAAATAACTCACCCCATTCTCTCTTCCATTAAGTAAATCTTTTCTGTGCAATAAAGCTTCTTGTATGAAAAAAAAGATTGAAAAAGATATCAATTTTGTTCTTTAACCATTGAAACCATCGACTGTTACCTAACTTTCTCATCACTTTGTCAGGCTAGCATAAACAACGAGTTTTTTAGGTTTGTTCCACTTTCGTCCAATTTTGCTTTAAGCTTTTAAACCATGGCAGTGAATTAGATTTCATATTTGGCTATTATGACAAGTGATTTTCTGGCCAGATTATCTGTGATGATCCTGCCCTTCACTGTGAAGATATTGTTGCATTAGCTTGAGTCCAAAAGACCTTTCTACTGATGTCAATAGAAAATAACATGCATGCATGTGAAGTATGGTCGATGATCATAATTATGATAAATCATGATGATATCGATAAAAAAATGTTATGTTGATGTTTGAAAGTCGTTTGCATTTTTAAAACAGTGTTGATTTATTCCGATAACAAGCCAATGTGTTACAATGTGTGATCAAGAATCTGGTATTTTAAAAACCACCAATACTTTGGTGATTTTACTTGAGATCAATGGTGTTTAAGCAGAAAAAAGTAGGGAAAAAGAACAGCAAAGTTGCTTGCAAAAATGACATTTTCTAACCTACCCCTTACATTCGGCAATCGTGAGCCTATACACCATTTATTAATAAACATAGCAATTTTTTCAGTAGGACTAAATTAAGTCCATTTTTAATTTTTTTTTTTGTTTTTTTGCATTTTGATCTTGAAATCAGGAATTGTGGTAAAGAAGTAAAATGGCTTTATCATCAGTATCACCATAAACAAGTGGAGGGAAGGAAACAATAGGATAGAGATCAGATGGGGAAGAGGTTAGAGAAAAGGATAGTTGCGCGCGAGGTGTGTGTGTATGTGTGTGGGTTGTGTGGCTTAATTCTGGTGGTGGTGGTGTATTGTGTTTGTGTGTCTGTGTAGTATGTGTGTACGATGCGTGAATGTGCATATAGTGCATGCGCGTAGTATGTGTACATGTTGTTGACAGGGTAGAAATTGCAGATACTGGTATAGGGCCGTATAATTGTGCGTTGTCTGCAATTTAGCAGGGCCCCGATTATAATGGCCACTCTCGCTTAGTCCTATCGCCACTCTTCCATCACATAGGACTCCGCATGTGTTGTTCAGTCAAGTATAGTGCGTCACCAAAATTTGATAAAATTGTGTTGGTTTTGAGAAAGTGGCAACAATTTATCTTTGTGAATGTGAGTATGAAAATTGGTGAGATTTGGTTGAATGAAAATGATGACTGTAATGTTGTTCCAATGGGTAGGTGATGGGGCAGTATTAATCTGTTGGCTTGATGTGAAGTGGCATCGGGTTTACAAATTATATAGCCTGATAGGTATGGTATGTTGTCAATTAGTATCACCACAGCTCATAGTGGCTGTTGATTGATAGAGGGACTGAGCCTATTCACATTCGACGTAAACTTGCAAACAGTGTTGTCAATGCCACTGTAACAAGCTGCCGATCTAACTTGAATGTTGGAGATGTCTTGATAGGTGACTGAATAGTCATTAAATGGCTTGCAAGGAATTATTACAAATATGCACCAGTCCATTGCGATTATGGGCGAAAATCTCATGACATGTAGCTTATCAGTCAATGTGAGGCGGTACTAGCATTGCAAAGTTGCAGAATTCGATAATCCCACAGGACAATTGTATTGATGATGTTTCACTGCGCAAGGAAAATGGAAGGGTTATCTAAGGCCCCGTTGGGATGAGTTGGCGTTCCTCATGATTTTAATCCATATGATCCTCAGTAGGCATATAATCGTGTTGAAGAAAGCCCCTCCGCCGGCACTCCCATTTCGGAAGTGATAGTAGGGCCCTATTTAGCAGTGAGTCTTGAGAATATTGTAACTGGTCCCAGTTGACTGAATGGTCATCTGCATAGGTCACAGATGTGATATCATCTGTTCTGAAGGTAGACTTCTTGCCTGGACAGCGAGTTCTTTGTCATGTGGTTGTCAATGGGTGGTAGTCAGCTGAGTATAGACCCACTTGACCAGTAACCCAATGCCCGGCAGTTTACCAGCCATATTTATTTTTCAAGCAAGAAGTATTCGTGCAAATGGTATTTTGTGCACCACCAAGCATTTTATAATTGGCGCTCAAAGTAGAAAAGGGCAAGATCATGATCGGAGTATTGTGGTGAATAGAGCAGAGGGTCAGTTGTGTTATGTTCTTCCCACATTTCCAACAAGTTCCTTTATTATGGTCCACTTCATATGTAAGTGGTGGATAGGTCCTGATATTCTACAGCGATCACAAAGAGGTAGGGGCTAAGGTTGTCTCTCTAAGGATCCCAGCAGTTGTAAGGAACACTCCAGTGGGACCATTCATACTCTGTACAAATGATGTTGGGTTTCATACATAATGAGGAATGGCCTTGGCGGTCTCTTCTGGAATACCCTAGTTGAAATAAAGAATATCAACCATAGACTTTCCATTAACACTTCAAAAGCCCTTTAAAGATCACCAAAAACTGTTAAGTTCTTCATGATCTCTGTAGTACTGCTAAGAGGTGTCAGATAAGTATGTAGCAAGACAGAGCCAAAGGTCAAGAGTTGAGTGTAGGTAAGTACCGGCTTGCGTGTTAGTTCTATTTAAATGATTAGGTTGTATTTACCTGTTGTTCAAGACAATCATATTTGATAAGTTCCAGAGTTGGGGTTTGGTTATTGTAAGATTAATGAATTTTACAAATTATATTGGAGTTCTATTATGTTGATTATGTACATATCTTTATTCTAGTTTGGTCTACGATGTCGTCTTTCATTGTAATATCAATGGCAGTATTTAGTATTAGTATTTAATGCGAACGTGGCACCAGGGGTGGCAGTATTGGGTACAATATTTGCACACAGTTTTGCAACACTTTGTATGGCAATGGCGGGTATTTGGAGCGATAGTGGCATCACGTTGTGGATACATTGTAATGCAATGGTTAGTATTGGGTTGTCAATAGTGGCATAGTCTGCATACATTATACATGCTCGTCTGTTTATGTGAAGAAACCTTGGAGGGGGGGGGGAGGGGGGGGGGAAAGGAAAAGGAGGAGTTGGCAGATGTTGTTCACAAAGCAGTTTGCGTTTTTATATGCCAGATGTTTGTACAGATGTACAGAATAAATTGAAGGAGGGTGGAAACGGATTAGAAGGAATGGACAAGAATAAAGGTGTGTCAGATTTGAATATATTCATATTTGAAAGTGGCGACTGTGTATGTAAAGGGGCATTTGTGATGCGCGTGAGTGAATCCACAGCCTCGTTAACCCCGGACTTACCTAAAAGAGTTGAGATTTTATATCATCTGAAAACCCGGTGCCTTAGAATCCAGGGTGCCAAATCATACGTGCAAATTCGTCGCATCTGGAAGAAATTCGCAATTTTGTATTTATGTCCGTAAACGGACAGAAATTACAGCACAGTAGCCTATGGACCGTGGGAGGAAACGAGCAATTGCTCATAACACAAAACCGCAAGATCGGGATCAGCTAAATTTGGGAATTAAGCTTTATCAAGGATTTATTAGTGATCATGAATAAAAGAGGAGGTGCTGAAAATCACGAAAGCCTTTTAATATTACCGTTAAAAGGAAAGGCCAAAGTTAGTAAAAGTAAACTGGAAGTTTCTGATAATACTAATAACCTGTGGTGAAATTATATACTAGCATGACTATACGTGAACCACTCTACCATAATAAGATTACATAATAATAACCACAGAGATGCCGTTGCAGCAAAATTTACCGACTGCAATAAACACTTAGCTTGACAGCTGTTACATTAAAGCTGTTAGAACCACACACCCTCAGTAGACGTTATAATGCGGGCAGGAAGCAATTACCAGTGTTAATTGAATCGACAACATGAAAAGAAACTCAGTCCTAAAAGAGGAGCAAGTATTGTACATTGATCGATTAAAATGTGATGCCAAGTAAGGTACTTACTCATGGAGGACGGGTCTCATTCACGGTTGGAGCAATGGAGATGGGAATGATGGAATAATAAGGTTAAGGTATGGCCATTAAAGTTAATCTGATGAGCAGTGTCTCCCGGCTAACACGAGCTACCTCATCACCCCATACTGCTGGGTCTTGTTCCTGTAAGAATTTAGGTAAAACCTGAATCTATGCAGTTGGGACTGATAGATGAGGTGTACATTTCAGGCAGTAGTTTCATAGACCTATACCGAGGTCCGGACTGAGGTTGGTACCTTTAAGGGGAGAATTTCAGTATTAAAAATATTTATTATTATTACTAGTGTACCATGACAAACTGATGAGGCAACCTTTTGAAATTCTGGTAGATTGCCAGTTCCTTTATGTTCATGTTTTTTCTTGATAGAATTATTGATTCACCAACATTTAAGATAAGACATAGCCAATGCATACTCTGTAATTGAGTCCATTGTGATTCCTTGAGAATGTGTAGAAGGCGCCAAGTTGCATCCATCGCTGACACATATCTTCCTGTGCTTCTCCAATGTAACCACATATGTCAGCACCAATCTGAAAGATAAAACCAAATGCTGATATTGTATTTCAGTGCAAATGCGGTTGTTTACGCATTTAGAGATAAAGTACAATGGTGGCCAAAAGTAGACATCGGCATTTATAGCGGCCGTTGCCGTGGATTTCTGTTTTAGCTACTAATAGCAGAACTACTGCATCAATATAACCTTTTTTTGCAGTAAAGTATTGTGTATGATAGTAATATCATCATACTTATACTACATTTATGTATTTGGTTCTATATTGGCACCAGCATTTGTATCTGTACAAAGCAATGTCTGTCAGTCCTTAATAAATGTATCCATTATCATGGAAATGTATACATTGTTACATAATGGCGTATTGGGTGTGATACTAACATCTGATTATATGCAAAGTAATTCAAATATCAGTATATTGGGTCATAACAAAAACACTATCTCGTTTTATTGTGAAAGGTTAGTAATTTGGGATTTCATTGATTTGTTTTGCAAATCTTGAAAACTTGGTATAACTTGTATAACAAAATGTAACTAACAGGGCCCCTTCAGGGAGATGCAGTATAAATCCTGATGAGGCTACCTCTGTATTAAATAAAATGTAAATAAATAAATAGACTATGACAACAGTGGTCTATGTACATTTTAATGGCAATGTCAGAGTGTAATAGTGGCATCAGTGTTTGCATACATTGTAATGGTAATGTCAGTATTGGTTATGATAGTGACATAAATGTTTGTATCCGACATAATGACAATGTCAGCATTAAATTAGGTGTGGCAGTGGCATCAGTCTTTGTGTACATGGTAATGGTGGTTGAGTTGGCTGATAAATACAATACATTGAGTGTCTTTTTGACCTATTATAGCAAAGCAACATTGTCGTATTGGGTTGTGATTTTGGCAAAAGTGTCTATATCCATTGTTATAGTAATTCCAGTACTGGATGCGTTAGTGCCACCAATGCAGGTCACCAAAAATTGACAATTGACAAAGATTGGGTACAATAGTGGTGCCAGTGTCTGTATCCAAAATAATGGCAATTCAGTACTGGATATAATAGTGGTACCACCGTGTGTTTCCAATTTTATTGATAAAGTTGATACTTGGTGTGAGAAAGCTGTCCCTAGATAAAGACAAAATGCTATAGCTAAACTTACATATGGAAATCCAAACATGTTGAACTCCAATGAACCTGGCAACCAAAATAGATTGGAACATATTAATCATAAGGAATGTTATCTATTGTAACAAGACCTAAGTTTGAAATTATGACATTTTAACCATGTCAGATTTATATGTAATAGATAAAGGATAGGAAGCACACCATTATTAAAAATAATGGTGTTTTGATAAGGTCTGGTGAGCCTGTTAGACTCCGACTAGCGGCGAGCCTTTAGTCGAGCCGCTAGGTTGGAGTCTAACAGGCAAGCCAGACCTTATCAAAACTCCATTATCTTTCATAACGGTTGGTTTTGAATTCTTTATCTTATATATACGTCGTGACAAGAAGGAATATAGATCTTATATAATTATTGAGTAAAATTGAGAGTGTATATTTCGTTTTTTTAAATATCTTGAAGCAACGTTAGGTTTTTTTCTTAATTAAAAACACCAATTGTGCTGTTATGTTCACTTGTGCAGGAGTCTAACACCAACGTCTATAGTCGATAATAGGTTTACTCTTCTGGAGAGATAATCTTATGTTGAGGAAAGCCTGATCTTATTTAGAAATGGCCCCATCTGTTGAGAAGATTATCCTATTGACTGGTTAAGGCGTGTGTAATGGTTATTTAGTAGGCTGGTTTGGATATTTAAGTAGGTACAGTTCAAATAACCTTTTTACACGTATATCTGCCCCCGGATTCTGACACCACGAATTAAAGATCTTGATACAGAGTTATTCGAGGTGACTTCCGAATGCTGACCACCCGCATTTAGTGCGTACGAGTTTTAGCAAAAGATATCCGAATCCTATCTGAGGCAATCCCTTAAATAGGCTATGTCTTAAGGCTATTACTAGCACTCGATTGCGTTACATAAAGAAAACAAGGCAGAAATTCCCTTCTCTTTTGCATACGCTTCTCCCTCATGTTTATTTTTAAATCCCGGATTCAGTGATCTGGCGTTATGGGTAGCAATTGTTCAATTGTTACCCTTTTAAAGTAAAAGCAACATGTTTTAAATTGTCTTTTTGAAGATTTCCATTACTTTGAATCACTAGCTTGGCTGATTCGTTGGCGATATACATGTATTAGCTAAACAGAAGATGGTAATCCGACAATCACAATAAGCTTTTGTATTGAGTCACCTGAAGATTTCCATTACTTTGAATCACTATCTTGGCTGATTCGTTATCGAGTCTTGTATTATCTAACCAGCAGATGGTAATCCGACAATCACAATAAGCTTTTGTATTGAGTCACCTGTTCTTTCATCGTTGTTTATTTCAACAATGAAGGAGCAAAATGTTTCAATAGTCCCTTTAAAATAGTGAAGAAGAAATTTGCATAACTTACAATCACTACTTTGGCTGAATCGTAATCGACAGATAAGCTAACAAGTAGATGGCAATCTGTGTTCACAATTAGCTTTTATATTGAGTTCTTTCACTATTTTTTATTTCTTTCATTTGTACCACCTGAGGCCGAGGTGTTTCTAGAATTTTCCTTTGTTCAATTGTCCTTTTTTGTTTAACTATGAATATTCATCAGACCGTTATTTTTCTCCGGAAGTGTCCAGAGACCACTTTCGGAAAAAATAACGGTGAGATGAATATTCATAGGTTTAAATAACGGTTTCTGACCGCTTTCGTAACTATAATGGACATTTGAACAAAAGAAACACAATTGATAATGATGACAAGGAAAAGGGCTAGACGTATATATCTTGATAAAGGATTATAAACAAAGGCATCGAAATCGAGACCTCGGCTTAAGTTTAGAATACATTATCATACTATAATTAACCTTGATTGTATTTTCACAGAAAATCTTGTTTTACCTATGATGGAATAATGGAGATTACTCCACTGGCTCCAGTTATCCCCCAGCCAATGGCCTGAATACTGGCCAGTACCAGGGAAGGTGGACCGACTGATCACCACACTTCGCTTGCCAGGGGTAGCGGCTCGGGCAGCTCTAAATGAAGAAAATTTAACCACATGTAAGTTGTAATTTCAATTTCAGACAAAGTATTATTAGGGCACAAAAGTAGTCTTCTTCCCGGATAGTGTGGATTCCTACCTCATAAACAAAACACGAGTCGTATATTGGCGTTTCTGAATGGCTGAATGCATACTGCTTTACTCTTTCACATAATAACTTTTCAGTTGGCTTGCCAAATTACCGCAGGTCATTTAGAGGCCATCTCAAAACCGCTATTGAAAGACTAGGCTTATTTGGACTCATTGGAAAGTACTTTGAATGTTGATTCTGAATCTGAATATGGTCATAGAAATTCTTAATTCATAGAATTTCTGTAAAAATCTTGATCTTGGGACTAATGATATTGAATGATCTGCCCCCAAACCTACATTTGGTAGGATTTATAACGAGTTGCGTAACATCAGAAGAAGACCGTAGCCTTCTTCTTGTACCATCACATTATACAAATTGAGACCACCAATGAGAGGTGACGGAGCCTATCCGTGCAGAGACTTAAACACGTAGAGAAGGATTTTGTATATGATACACTCCGTAACAGGCAACCAGTGAGGAGTAATCAAAGTTTGTGTCGAATTCTGGTCACGTCCGCATGCGAATACCAAACGCGCAGCTTTATTTTGAAAGCGCTGGGGCCTTTTAATATCTATTTCATAGTTATGAGTTAGCATAGTCCCTGCGGGGCAAGACCAAAGATCGTACAGCATGGTTGCAAGCAGTAAAACTGATAAACCTACGAATACGCCATTAATTGCGAATATGGTAATTTACCCTTTTACAGATAGCTCCAATCTGATTCGACATACTCATGGTGGAATCAAACATAACCCCAACGTTCTTACACACAAATGAAAGAACTGAGGTGTCACCAAGACCTAACTGTATTGAAGGCAAATTTCTCAAAACACGGTGTGGCAAAGACAATAAATTTTGTCTTTCCTTGATTAATCTGCAGCATGTTTTGAAACATCCAGATGGTTATGTCAGATATACAGCTTGAAAATTTCGAAGAGTGCGCTCAGAGTTGCCTAGAGTCTTTGGATCAAACTCACGGAATACCCGTGTATCATCAGCGTTAGAGTAAACGTTAACATGATTTCATTGTATCCATGTTTGAAGGATGCCTGGCATACATTCACATTCATTAGTTTGATCGTTATCACACCTATCTTACTTTATCAGCTGCAATTATCAGCTGTATTATTAAGTACGTCATTTTCATATTTGTTCTGATTGTTTAATAACAACATGTAAACGTTTTAGATGCCAATGACCGTTCTATGAAGCTTTGTAAGTGTGTAGTGGTGGATACAAGTATTACTCATGTCGTCTACTTTTCCCAAACACATCTAGCATCAAGTACCTGATATGCACATTTGTCATTGGTTAAAGGGCCATGGCCCGATCGCCAGTATCCATATATCCTCGTCCCCAGAGCTCTAGATTTCACTGGAAGTGATCAATATTTTGATGTATGAAAAAAGATACTATTGTTCTCATTTACTCATTAAAATCCTAGGACTAAAAGATGCCTGGTTTGGATGTTATGAGCGAAAATGTGCCCCATTTTGGTCGACCAAAATTAATTTTACACAGTACTCTAAGGCGCTTTCAAAATCACGGTTTTAGCTCTCACATCAAAACGGATTGCAATATTGGCGCGAAACTTTAAAGATAGCGTTTCAAGGTCATCAAATCAAGATGAAAACCGTAATCATAATGAAATCGAGTCATCTACCTTTAATAAGAACAAGGCGGACCACGCTGCATATTCTCCGAAAGTGAGTACACACGCCGAGAACCGCGAATTCTAGTCGAAGTATAAAGTATTATGTCAATATAAATTGACCATCGTCGAATCTACTTCTTGACTAATTAGAGCGGAGACTCCTTAAGGAGGAGTCTTTAGCCAATCAGAGGCCCTACGTGGCCCTAAGTGGTCCTTACACATTTTCGAAACTTCTCAATATGAGCTTTAATGTGGTATATGACACGAACATGTCATCGTTCGTTAACATTGAGTAAATTAAAGGTGCAACGAGAGATTTTGAGGTGCCCAAATATTGTGTCATAATGACTTACTTGACTTAACTGCGTAGGACAGGGTGTCCCTTTGCTCTCTCATGAGTAATTCTCCTCCATTCTGGTCTGCCCTTTGCAATAGATTCGGCATTTTGGAGGTCCAAGCCTGTGTCCTTGGGGATCTGGTCCTTCCATCTTGCTGGTGGGCGACCTGGCTTCCTACGCTTGTTGAAGTCTTGCGTATAGGCTTGGTACATGGTAATCTGTGTTCCGGCATCCTGACGACATGTCCAAACCACTTCAGCCGTCTCCTGCATGGTGACTGCATCCGTGATGGTGCATGTGATGTTCAGACGCTGTCTAATTTCATCATTTCTAATTTTGTCCAGAAGGGTCACTCCTAGGATGGACCGGAGAAATCTCATCTCAAAGCTTCTAGCTTTTGGCAGTCTGCCTATTGCTGGCAAAATACCAGGAATCTGATCCATAGGTTGGCAATGGGAGTTATAAGAGACTGGTATATTCTGACTTTGACTTTGTGTCATAATATTAATTTATATAGATTAGACAATCAATACATTAATCCTTACCTTTTATTTTGTTCTAATTCAAATAAAAATATTAAAAAAAAATAGAAAACAGGTGATCTTATTTGCTTATATTTAAATATAAAAACATAGGCCGAACCCAATTTGTATTTGCTCCTATTGAAATGAGAAATTTCGCAATTTTTGTACCAAAGAAGAAAACATTTTCTCAGCCTTGTAGTTTCAGATGGGGAATTTTTGAATGAAAAGCTTTAACATCCGGGCAAAAATCAGCCATTTCATTTTTTTAGGGACACCTCGATGAGGAAATCTCTCGTGCCCTGTATCTCATGTTTCAGGCCTGAAGGACCCCATCCAACCGAGGGACGGCAAGCACCATCAGGACGAGTGATCCCAATTATACTTGGCCAAAAAAATAACAAAGAGCAACCCCAAGACCTCCATCTTATACCCGAGCTATATAGCTTAGTACAAAGGTTGTATAGACTAGTGTATATAAATGTAAATCCGTACTACGGATGCGTTTGTATAGCATGAGTGTAGCCAAAGAGACTGTGTAAAGTCTAATGTCTACCGAGCTGATGACATGCATTCTGGACCCATTGTCTTATCAGCAGGACATCACCAAGATATCGTATGGTGTGAAGCGTGTTAAAAGCTGTTAGTATTGTTAAAATAAGGATCCGACCTATACGATGAGATTGAAGAACAAAAATCTATAAGGGCTTTTGTGTGTGTATTTCAATAATCTTACAGGATGGTGTCTTCTCATTTATGTTACAATACCTAATAGATGATTAGAAGTTACCTTTATATCAGATAATCAGGAACACATATTCTTTGTCATAGTGCTAAGCTGCATTGATTGTTTTATTAGGGTAAGGCAAGAACACCTTTTATAGCAAGGAACATTTCATATTTCGCGTCTGAAAATATGGTTCCATTGCACAAAGATAACATTCAATATTTTTAAAGTATGCATAAGCATTGTAATTCAACAGCTTGTCAAAAACGATATCAAAGGGGATAACTATTTTTGCAAATGGGATAACTTATTTTTGTGTAATGTACCGCATGCGGCGAGTTTCATCTCCTTCGGTGTATGAGCCCGATCCCTGATGGAGAGGCTTCTGTTCTATTGTGATCTCCCATGTATGCGGCATGAATCATTTGTTTCAGCAACACGGTAGCCAGTAGCCTCGTACGCTATGAATATTAATACATTCGAAAATGTTGATGTTTTTGAAACTGCAATATGGACAACCTTTATTACCATTGTGCCACATACTGACATTACAATATTATTACATTTGGGCAACCTACTGCCACACTACTCTGCCATTGTAAACTATCGCCTTACGTGTCGTGACTGACGTAGTTAGTCATTGAGGTTCCGCGCGAGCGCTGAGAAGATCCCGTCGGGGATCCCGATGTTCAGATATATCGTCATGAGTCTGCCAAACAGGCCAATCGAACCAATTTTGGCTATATTGAAGTTTTTTGCATATTATGCATGATACTATATCACAAGCTTATTTCATATACCAAATTATTGTGCAAAAATAACATTCCAAATTTTAGATATAATAGGATTTCACTTTGGGGATCATAACCAACACGCAAAACAGACCAATCTGCATGGTCTGTTGTGCGTATCTGAAAACAACCGCCCGGCTGCTTATTAAGTGAGCTATCGTTCAATGGGATTGCGAGATTCATTCTCCTCAGCTGAATTCAACAACGGGGGGGGGGGCGGATTTAAAGGGGGGGGGGGAGTTGATCGAAGTTTATATTATTACAATGTGGTAATGTATTTAGGACGATTTTGCCACACTCAAGAAATTATTATAAATTTTTCCAGTATGTTAGGACAGCAATCTGCCGAAATCATTACTGTGAAATTACAGTATACTGTAAAAAAACGGATTAAATTAAAAACACTGAAAACATATATTTGGCGAGTTATTACAGAGATGTGACAATGATGTAGAGAATAAAAAAAGCACTGCCGAAACATCCGAACTTAGTAGCCTATCAAAATGTCAACCAAAATTTACGTTGCATATCCTGTAAAATCAGTTAATTTTGGTAACACATAGGCAATAAACGGTAGAAATATATTAAAGTGAATTGAAGAAAACTATAAAAGGGGGGTTTATGGGATTTTGTTGGCAGGAAGTGCTCCCAGTATTTTATTATAGAAGATTTACAGTATTTTTCTGTAAATAAAACTTATATTGAGAATCCATAATAGGTAAACAAGTTGAATAATTTCAAAAGTTTCAAATACTAGCATCTCTGAAAATTTAGTCGTAATAGGCCTCGATAAATGGGACAAACAAGTATTTACTAATATTTTTAATACGGTAAAGTATTGTCTTTTTTGATCCTTTTTATTGTTACTGTGAGCGCACGTTATTTAGTAAAATACAAGATGGCCTGTTATTATTGGTATAAACAAAAATATGCAGTGTAGCTGATGTGTTCTTTACAAGGACGTAAGATTGTAAAATGGCTTGACGTCTAAGCGACGATTCCGGGCGCGAGAACGGCAAAAAGGAGCCGACGTTATCAGTTTTGAATCGAGCCAGTTGAGTTTTATTTATGTATTCTTTTTTATGTTTTTTAGACATATAGTTTTTAAACGGATCTTTTATTTTGTAATGATGCAACTATACATTTCATGAGAATAATTTCCACAAATGACTGTAGGTCATTTGAGAAGTGATAACACCAAACATTACATGTATTAAGTTACGGTAAAATGTGCAAATATAGTAACATTACGCAGTTTAATTGATGTTGAAGTTGTAATAAAATAAGATTTTCAAATCAGCTAAGTGATAATGTTGGTAATTCAAAGTTATAACAACCAGATAATTTTTAACCCCAGAACTAAGGACATAAACAACCACTAATGTAGTAGCCTATTTTCACTTCAATTTTTTTATAGTAGTTCAAAAACCGATTGTTGAAACCCTTTCACGTTTTGGTAGGATATTTGCCATTTCATTACAATAATGAATTTGAAAGGAAATAAGTATATACCTAAATTGCAATGTTCCTTATATATTTCCCTTATGGTAGCATAGTATAGTGGTTATTAGGTATTTGTCTTCATATCAAGAGGGTCCCAGGTTGATTCCTAGTTCATAGGAGATAGGCTTACCTGTTTAAAAGTTACTTATATGATTAATTTGCAGCCAAATTAACCCTCGTCTCCCGAGCCCTTTTTAAACAAAAACTCCCGAAAGGG
This sequence comes from Ophioderma brevispina, assembly GCA_023653785.1. Classification (NCBI taxonomy): domain Eukaryota; kingdom Metazoa; phylum Echinodermata; class Ophiuroidea; order Amphilepidida; family Ophiodermatidae; genus Ophioderma; species Ophioderma brevispina. The sequence goes on along the minus strand of JAMKCH010009813.1, from coordinate 67,479 downwards.
TGGGTGGTCCACCCCCTGTGATTCCGTTACTGAACATCCGATTCCTGATAAATTGTCCAAAGGATAGCTTAGCGTTCTGTTATTTCAATTGTACCAAAATAAGACCAACATCCCCATTATGACGTTCACGCATGACGTCATATGTTGAGGGAATAGTTGCGAAATTACTGAATATAGGGTGGTGGAAAGTGATATTTCGCAATTGTAGCGACCCAAACACCTTATTGATAGCACTAAAATGCCTTCATTTTATAAAATGACATTTCCCATCATAAAATGTGATATTCCAACCTTTTCTTTGGGATCACCGTTATCTTTCCTATCACCAGTGGATGGTTTGTTTTGGAATAAAAAAGGAGCGAAATTGCTCCAATTGAAATACATTAACTAATTGGCACCAAAAAGGGGGCTTTAGCTAGCCGGGGGAAACCTGAAGGGGGTGCGTAACCACCCCCCACCACTCCCCTTTATGTAGACGAGGGAGTTAATATCAAAAATGCAATGTAAAAACAAAGAACATCAATTCTTTCGTTTTTTTTCCCTTTTCTTTCGATATTAGTTTCCCACATACTACGATATTATTTTTGAGTGTCCCAGTAAATGAAAGTTGATTAATAATTTCACTAACGTGATAATTTCTCTGTATTTACTAATAAGCGCAATAATAAAGTAATGTGGTTTTGAGTACATGTAGAAAATTATCATTCACATTTCAGCCATCTCAATATTAAAATTACATGATCATGGTAACTTAAAGGATTACTCATTGGGAAATTATTCAATAAAAATTGAATGGCAACGATTAGCGTATTGAGTAGATAAGGACATTATTTTCCTTTCATTCCAATAAACGAAAGATTGTTAACATGAGAAAATTCTCATTTGCATTTTCAATAAACCCCCTTTGATAATCAGAAAATATGGGCAATTGAATTTGAAATCAACGTCAGAAGTTCAAACTGCCATCTTAACCTCAAATGGTTAGTTGTTTTTACTCAGAGAAAGTTTTTCCAACAACAGAAAGTATATAAGAGAAACTACTCTAAGAGTGCTATGACTCCAAGGGGAAATATAATACGCAATGATACTGTTGATGGCCAAAAAATTACAAATAATATCCATGGGAATATCAATTTCATTTCAAATTGTTCTGATATACACTCCGAAGTCGTTATTTTTACGATTTTAGATACCGTAAGGCTACTTTACCTATTCCTTATGTGGTTTCTACTTGAAGTATTATAGTAAGCCTACATGAATCTTGATTATTTCAGTGACAGTTGGAAGTACTGAATGAAATTCATCACTATAAATGTGAAAAGATACCATTGATTAAAGTCGTTGTTTTAGCTTTAATTGTACTGAAAATAACAGTATTCATTAATAAAAACGTGTTGTATGTGTCGATCATGAGAATTAAAGTGGATTTCGTCCGGACGCCTCGTAAAGTGAATAAAATATAAATCGGACTTGATAGTAAGATAAAGCTTTCTTCTGATAACACTAGTCGATCTTTGATTCCTTTACTCTACAAAAGTATCAAAATTACAACTTCAAGCAAAATAAAAAGATTAAATCACAACTTCTTCAAATTAAATTTATGAAGTTATTACTTGTCCCAATAATTACAAAAAACACAGGTTTCAAACGCTAGTAGACATACGCTTTGGATGTCCTTTTACACATGTGGGACGATGCTCCAATTTGGGGAAATAAGCAAAATATGTAAATTTCTGTCAAATTTACAGGCGTATAAAACGACTATTACAACTGAGCTTTTTTCGAATTGTTTTCGAGAATCCCCATGATCGTCTCATCAGTATTGGGGAATTTTCAATTATACGATAAGTACTAAAGTTACCAGAAAAATGCTAGACTTTACAAGAAAATCTGGGAAGCAACTTCTGCCAACAAAACCACGTAAAATCCATATTACAGGTTTCCATTCAAATAAACTGTTATTATTGATAGTTGTATGTATTTATTTTTTGAGTATTAAATATTTGGATTAAATCAATCTAATCAAAATAAAAATTGTAGAACCTCATCATTTCTCTGTTCTATCTTCACTGGAAACATTATTTTGCCGTAAGAGACAATGACACCTTAGAAAACCGTAACAAAAGCATAGTCATTTTTAGCGCCCTCCGCAGGCAAAAGATGTTAAACATGTTGAATTACCACCGCCTCAGGAGAGCGATCGACTCTTTTTGAGTACGCCAAACAGATGAATGTGCATTCGTCTCTTTTGACATAGAAACAAAGGACGTTTTTGAGTTTTTGCAAAAGACCATCACTTTGCTAATTAAATTGACAAGGGAAAACAAAGGATACTGAATGGAAAGCGTACTCAAAATGAAGAACGTGTCAATGTCCACAATGTCCAATAAAAATCATTTCCTAAAAGTTTCAAATTTTAGGGCGAATATGCAAGTTCATTAATTCTCGAAAACGTCAATCGACGATATCGCGGAAATTTGCTTTTGGTCGATTGGCCTGTTGGGAAGATTCGTGACGATATGTATGCATAAGTTGCCCTTTGAGACTTCATCGATCAAGAAGGCCTCAAATTTGAAATATCGAAAATATACCAGCCCGTAATCTTGCGAGTCGGGACAATGTTGATGAAGTATGCTCATTCAAAACTGATTCTATTATGTACGTTGGGATATACAAAGTCGGCAAAGTCGCTGCATGGAGAAAGTGTAATCTTTTAAATAAGATCTGGAGGTCAACTCTCCCCAGTTAAGGACCACATAGGCCTATAGAGGTGGGGCCTGGCACATAGCAACAAAAAATGACAAGGGACACTCGATGGCTGTTTTAATACACAATGCTCAGGTCAGCGCTGAACATTAGCTGACACGCACCTTACAAAAAGATCCTCTAAGAAAATCAGAGACAGAAGCAGCGATTTGCAGGCCATTGCTGGAGAGCTAACAACGAACCACACCCATGACTCACCCAGGGACCACGAAGCATGGGAGACGGAAGCAAGTTTAGGAGACCCCGTCTCACCCTAGTGTTGGCTGCTGAGATAGATACAGGGATTTGATGCATCAGATTTGGAGTAGCGCGCAGGATAGGAAAAGAGGACATGACGTGCTGCCGTGGTTCGAGGAGATCTCCGACTTAAGCAAGTAAGTAAGTAAGCAAAAATGACGTTATATACCGAGCGAAATGGAGAATGTTTTTTCATTTTATGCAATTTTAAACAATGCTTGCAAATGTTGCAGCGTTCCTGGCCTTTGCTGAGGTCGATCGTGATATAATAGTGCTGCTTCGGTGGGGGGGGGGGAACGTCCCTCGAACCGGAATCTGATTGCACCGGTTTGGGTGGGAAAATAATATCAGATGAATAAAAGTGATCTCAGACCAGGATGGTTCCGACGACTTCTGCCAAGTAATGTACCATGACCACCAGTTTCATCATAATGATAGAAAAGGATTAGTGCTTGCTATCGGAAAGCTCTCAAGGTGAGCAAGTTTAGCTTTGTGAATCGGTTTGAAATTGACAAATAAGCTACCTTACTGGTTTATAAGGAGGATTGTTCCATTTTGTTATAGAAGAACATACATGTCATAAGCCCTGTTCAAAGTTGGCTTGGCTCAATTCATTATCCTTCATAGTGAACACAGAAAAAATTAAAACTACAATCATTGGATTTGTTCCTCAGGGTTACCTTAAAGGTATGACAGATGTACCTCAAAGTTAGAATTATTAGTGAAAGTATAAAATCACACTCCATGTGTACTCATTTAAATCATAATTTAAATCAATGGTGGAGTGGGGTGTCTGTGTAGTGTGTTATTTGCTATTTTGTTCCATTCTATACAAAAAAGCAAGTATGACTTACGATCCATAAGCCATCATAGGCGATGATGTCATGGAATTTGACAACATTAATCTGTCCACCAAGTCTGCGGAATGGGTTGGTGTATAGTCTGGGAAATATGTGTTCTCTGGGGGGGCAACACCTAGTGGTAAACAAACCACATGGCTATTTACGCGTGGTTAATAGTAATATAATAACTTTGAAATCTATCCAGACCATGATCGATTAGAACATATAATTTAAAGCGCCGCCATCTTTAATGAATCCAAGAAGCACGTGCCTTACTTCCTTCGGCTGGGGTGGGGTACAGTCAGACTGGTCTTTACCCATATATCCAGGCATCTCCAGTATCAAATGCCTCATATGACCCATCACGATGATCGCTATGCATGGAGCCTAATAGAGTATATTAACATCCATATTTAATATTGTATACGTATAAAGGTAATTAAATGTAACTTTCATTTGAAAATTCGTACCCAGAACACACTTGCCATAATTTGCCACATGTTACTTGATTTTGTGGATGTGGGTATTTGTGTTCAACTGTGCTTTGTTACGTGGCATGGGTGTGTGGGGGTGGGGTGAATGAGCGTGTCTAGGGGTTTGTCTTTGTGTGGGTTGTTTGAGAAGATCAGCAACAAAAGGAGATAGAAAACAGAGAAAGAAAGGAGAGAGAGGATTGCGTGTGTGTGCGCGCGGGCTGAGCGTGTGTGTGTGTGTGTGTGTGTGGTGTGGTGTGAGGTGTTGTGTGGTGTGACAGAGCCACAGAGACAAAGACAAACTGAAATTTTTACCAAAATGATGATTGAAGTGCATGCAATAACTTTCGAGTGAGCCCATCCCACATTATCAGGAATAGTCCATTATAGTGACTTATCGTATGTGGAAGGCCTTTCCTCATCCAATATATCTATATCGCATTATGGAATGTCCTAAATATCAAATAGGTACAGGAAGGGTGTTCAACTAGGTGAGCATCTTTTGCCTGACACTTTCGTTTTATTAGAATACCCAACATACTAAATTTCACAAACTAATTATAATGACACGTTATGGCCATTTGCTTCTTTAATTTGTATTCAAAAACAGGACTGTTACTACACAAAACATTACTAAGAAGAAAATGAAAATGACGCTGACTTCTTCTATGAACTCTACAAGCAATTATAGTACTTTCTTAAACTTCTTTTGGAGCAAATCTGAGCTGATCCTGAAATTATCTTAAAGCTCTTTAGAGTCACCAATTTTTGTTGCAAGTTGTTAAGTTGTGTATTTTGAGGGCCGTGAACGTTTGCGATTAACCATCTTTCCGTGCTACACGCTGGGATATTCCTTCATTCACTAAAATTTTAAAAATATTATGTTAAACCAGGAAAAAGCTGTTCCCCAAAATGAAAAAGAGTGAACATATTTAGGAAAAAAGAATAAAAACGTCACCTCAATTTACTTCCAGAATGTCAGAGACCAATATGTAACACGTAACCTGAAGCGAACAATAGAGCTAATAGAGCTATTATATTCAACAATCACCTAAAACATTTCGGATGATCTTTTTATCACAGGTATGGCAGGTTCTATGTTCTTGGGCCCACACTGGTGAACAGATTTCAATTCAAGCTACTCAGGTATTGATCTCTAGTATCTGTTCAGACATAAAGGCAACATATCAACTCCATATTTTTAAAACTTGGTCGCCTGAATACCATTGCCTTTCTGGTCAAATACTGAATAGAAATATAGGGTTTTCATTAAACGAATCACTTGTGGATTTAGTTATGCACAAATTAGGTCGAGTCCGCCCTTACCACGGGCTTTTCTTCGTGAATTTTGTCCCTTTATACATTTCTTTTCGAAAAAAACATATTAAATCATCTTTCCAAGTTCTTAAACCACACAGTAAACTCAAGATTTCTTTCATTCAATCGCGAACAGAGGGAAAGAACTCGCAAGGACATAACATTCGAAATCTGTTCAACCAACTGCGTGCACAATACAATGTACGGGCCAGAGTAAAGTAATTTGAAGGGTGTTCCGGGCAGATATTGAGTATCATTTACCCCATTGTTCGCTTGAGCATGTTGATTTATGTATCTCCATTGGTCAACTGCTATTTCTAGAAATAAATTGAGTTGGCGTTTTATTAATTTTTCTAATTAATTTTGGATTTTAAAAAATTGTCCAAACTGCAATAGTTGTAGATATTGTTTATTTTAGTGAAGGAAAAGAAGTAATATCCCCAGGTCTGGAGCAACACTAAATTTAATTGCAAAAGGAAGGTCAACATGTATCATGTACCATAGCCTATTTGGTCTACATACTCACATACGGAATGCCGTACGCTCTATTGCGATCGCCTTGTTTCCTGCAGTTTAGCCAAGCTATTGTAGCCATATCGACATAGCTGAAAACCTAACGACCAATAGGCGGCATAAACGAGCGTCCGATTACCTTTAAACTGATTAGTCCTTGGGTAAAATAAATGATTTTGCATGCGCTTTTTTTTCCTGCATTATATTAGAAGCAGGGGATATATCATTAGAACTTGTATCATTAGAACGAGCAAAAACAAGAAATTTTTGTGTTTGTTAATATGAAGCTTAGGACCTATAGGTGAGTTTTCTAATAGAATATGCAAGAGTAAAAATACATTTTAGTATCCATAGGATGGGGGCCTGAAATAGCTACATTTGAAATGGATTCCCATGTTATTCAGGAGATTATGGTGCAATAGTCATTGCGAATGGCCCTATCACTAAGCCTTAAGGGATACCATATTCAAGAATTAAACTTTCTTAATGCCCATCTGACATGACTAGTTGTAGTAAAAAACAGAAGAAAATCTTACAAGGGCTACTCCGGTAATTTCAAATGGATTAATTTTTTATTTCATTTAATTTCATTTAAACGGGGTATACAAAGAATCATTAAACTCTATCATAATGTTGAAAAAATGGAAACAACCCGAATCTGTTGATCGAGTCTGAAGCCAACCTCAACATTAGGTTGAACAAAATGGAATCAACCCCAATCTGTTGATCGAATATGAAGCCAACCCTAACATTAGGTTGAACAAAATGTAAACAACCTCAATCTGTCGAGTCTGAAGCCAACCCCAACATTATGTTGAACAAAATGGAATCAACCCCAATCTGTTGATCGAGTCTGAAGCCAACCCTATAACATTATGCTGAAATGGAAACAACCCCAATCTGTTGATTGCGTTTGAAGCCAACTCTATCATAATTTTGAACAAAATGGAAACAACCCCAATCTTTGATTATAATCTTAGTCAAAGTTATAACATTTACTCAGGTTTAACTAAGATTCCGTTTGAATCAGCATTTGTTACAGTTTTGCCATCTCTACCCTAATAAACTATAATCCGGGAAAAATGGTTAGAACATAATGCACGTCTCTTTGAAAAATGTTCCCCCTCTCTCCCCTATTCAATGTTGAGCCACCTCATGTAATCAACATCCTTGTCACTTCTCCAAACATTGATTGATAGGGTGGGGAAGGGTAGGTTTGAGAGACAAGTTCTCGCCTTCATTTAAAACATGGCTTCTTCTTCCTCTTATCGTGTCCAAACATTGTAGTTCTCACATATGATCCAGCCAGAGATGGGTACAACGTCTGTCTGCTTCACTAAATTCCGCAAGGTCCTTGTTTGTGCGTTGTTGCTCCAGCAGTGGGCAGACCAAGAGATGTTCCATTGTCTGTGGTGCTGTTCCACAACCACAGGTATTGTCCTGATCTGCTTCCAGATAGCCTCACTTCTGCAAGGAAACTTTAGATCGGCCAATTCTGGTTCTCAATCTGTTGAGGCATCGCCATCCAGCCCATGAGGAGTCAGCTCCAGGTGGGAGATGCTCACCAGGTTCAATACCAATAGACGTTACTTTGATGATGGCAAGTCTTTCTTTCCAAAAGGCGACTCTCTTGACCTCCTTAGAGACTGTTTCAAGAGGTTGGACTTTGCTTAAGAAACTCTCTCTGGGTTTAAGGCGGTTGGCAACAGGTATCTGTCCAGACATAGGGTGCTTCACATTAGATACTTGGCAGCTACGTCTGGTGGAGCAATTCCTGTTGGTGTTGGACAGAGGCATCGTGTTTGAAGCCGGCGGGATGCATTTAACGCTGAATCAAGCTTCTTGGCATGGGTTGATCTTTCCCATACAGGGCAGGCATACTCTGCACATGAGTAGCACAGGGCAAGTGCGGTCGATCTTAGGGTGTGTGGGCGGGCACCCCATCTTGTGCCAGTGAGTTTGTTCAAGATGTTATTGCGTGAACATACTTTACTCTTCGTCTTTTCGATGTGGGTCTTATAACAGAGAGGGCGGTCCAAGGTAACTCCTAGGTAGGCAGGGTTATCACAGTTCTCCAGGAGTGTTCCAACCATATAACTTAAGCTGACCGTTGGGCTTCACGGTTTGCGTAGATGGAAAGCACCTACAGCTGTCTTAGATGGATTTGCACGTAGGTGGTTTTCCTCATAATAAGGAGGTGTTCATCAAAAAGGCTTTGGCAGAGTCTCTCTGAACAATTGTGAAGTCGGCATCTTGGCGCTAATTCCAAGATCGTCTGCATCAAATAAAACGACAGCTTCTCCTGAACTCCTAGGGTTGGTCGTTGGTATAGATGTTAAACAGGAGAGGTGCAAGCACATTCCCTTGTGGTAGGACCATTTGAGCCTACACCATACGGCTCTTCTTTCGCTCCTAGCTGAATAAAGAACTCATGTTTGCCAGCAAACCTCGGATAAGCTCAGTCAAGCGGATTGCCTTGGTAATTTCAAGATCTTATGGAGTAGGCATATTGTAATTATCAGGTGTACGATGCTGATAGGTCGACGAACCCAACTCCGGTTACCATACCTTCTCGAAACCATCCTCAATTGTGTTGAGTTAGGTTGAGTACTGGCTTGTTGTTGATTGCCTGGCCGGAATCCCGCTTGTTCTGGTATGAGATGTTCGTCTATCACAGGTCCAATACGATTGAGCAGGAAAACGTTCAAAGAGTTTGTAAATATGCTGAGGAGTGATTGAGTGATATAGTATGTGCTATTGGGATTGGATGGATCTTCCCAGGCTTTTTTAGGGGTGCCATAACATGTGCTTTCCTCCAGATCTTTGGGAAACCTGTGGGAAAATAACGGCAGCAATTTGTAGAGCTCAAGAAGCCATTCCTTTGCTACTGGGCCCCAAAGGGTTTTTAGCTGATCAGTGAATGTTGTCAAGGCCTATGCTTTCCTGGTTGAAGTTTAGCAAATATCGGATTCCCCAATTCGTCATGTTGAAAGGGTGGCGAGTGAAACAGGGTCACCACTAACTCTTATGGTCTAGTTTGATTTCTTGGGGTTTTTGACTGCACTTGCCAACTTGTGGGGGCAACTTGGTTGGGTGTGACATTTGGCTGATGTGGAGGGTTTGTTGACTCCGCCCTCGGGCTTTCGAATGGTATAGACCATGCTTTCTTGTGCTGGTGTTATGGGTCATATCGGTGGATTCAATTAAGTATGCCACTTTTTGATCTTTTCCTGGAGTATCCCCTCCTGTGAAAACTTCCTCACCTTTAGCAGTTGTTTCAGCCGCGGAGCGAAAAAGGATCAGTTTTAAACATTGGTGAGATACTCTTATTATTTTCTCTCATAGCCATTCCTGGGAAAGACCTGGTATTATATTCCGTCCTACAGCCTCTTGGTATGAATCTCCGGGCAGTTCTGTCACTAGTGGGCAAATTTGTCATAGTTATGGGGTATTGGAGCAATTCCATAGTCACGTTCTGATCCAGGTCATCGATGATGAACCCTTGCCAGTCTGCTTCCTGTAGTTAAAGCGACGCTTAAAAGGCACTTTATTTGGTTTTACTGAGCGTGACTTGGGAACCGATTGGTCGATGTTGAGTCAATGGACAGGATCCAGAACAATCTGCACACAGGTTAGAGATGTTTTACTAACAATCGCTAGATCAGGGTTCTTTTTTGTAACCTCTCTTCAACGGGGGCACTATGAATTGATGGCGGCAGCTTAGAGTCGGAAGAGGACGTAGATGTGACTGTTCTATCCATTCTTCGACAGCTTGTCCGTATTGTTAGTTTCATTGGAGCCCAATGGGGGTATATGGCTGTTGAAAAACCGCAATGAAGAAGTGAGGTTTTGGTGGAATTTTCAAGGCTGATGTTGAGGGGTGTGGAGTCTACTGATGGAGGTTTGTAGACGGATGTTGTAATATGACAGAGGTAAGATCAATGGTGAGGACTTCGGTGTTGTCATCAGACATTGAGGTTGCTTCTACTACGGTGCCTGTTCTCGCATATATAGCACTTCCATCCTGTCGATGTGGTCTCTCGGTTGCAAGGACCATTCCTGGTATGGTTGGGCGGTGGTTATTGATTCCTCTGTGGGTTTCCTGCAGACATAAAACATTGCATTGGAGATTGTTACACAAATCAGCAATGATATTACTTTTTGCATTGGAAAAAACCCTCCACATTCAATGACGCTATAGTCAAGGCAGACCTTAGAAAAGGCCTGCGCTGAGATCTAGTCATGATATGGGTATACTTAAGAAATGATGTTAATGGAAAACAGTGTTTGGTGTTGTAGAAATTAGTTCACTGCTTGGCAGTTACTAACAGGGAGACCACAAGACGGTCCTCTACTTCTTCCCCAAACATGGCATCAGTCAAAAACAACTACACTGTAAAATAGATACATATTTTAACACTGAGTGATTAGTATTCAAACAACTTATTTCCCGGATTGTAGGTTCTGTTGTACTACACATATCAAAAGGAACGGATGCATATCTTTTTGGGTTTTTGACCTCAGCCTCTCAATTTTCCATTAATGCTTTGTACATTTGTGAAATCTTTAGGTTACAAACTTGCATGATTAGAACTTAGGTTTTCATATTCGTTTGATATTTTATTATTTGCGTCTGTGTTTATAATCGGAGGGTGAAACATTACAAAAATTACAAAAATATTACAAAAACAGAGCAATACCGCATACCTCAGTGTACTGTGATACCACCATTTCAGGAGTTGGTCCAAGGAATACATACATATCAAGAATACCACCTATAGTTCGATAGGCTACGTAAGGAGCGGGCGAAAGCGTCACTTCTGTCATAAGGCAATTTTAAAAGGTACAATGATTTGTTTTTTTTTTATAGATTTCATCATTTTAATAGAAACGTTTTTAAACGTGGCGATTGTATGATGATGATGATGATGATGAGATGATGATGATGATGATGATGATGATGTGATGATGATGATGATGATGACGACGATGACGACGAGGAGGAGGAGGACAAATATTACAACAATCATTGGTGTTAACAAATAGTATTGTTTCCAACCTTGTGCGTTAGCGTTGAGAACAAAGATCCCATGCACGTTGATGCCATCTTCAATCACCCACCAGAATGGATGAACACCGTAGAGATTACCATCCTATTTAGACCAAGAAAATTAAATTATAATCTTGAGGTTAAAGCATGCTTCCAGCTGGAATCCTGTTCAGATTGTCAAATTTGCGAGAATCGAATGCAAAATTTGCATGAAAGTTTCAAAAAGATTCAGTTTGGGTGAACGGGTATCCACATTCCAAATTTCGATATTGTAGCATGCTGGAGGACTTCAAAGGTCCGTTCATACTTCCACTGCACTGCAGTGCAGTGCGTTGCTTTGCCTTGATAGCAGGTTCTGCCCATACTGCAAAGCAGTACTGCAACATAGTTAAATTCGTTTTTAACTTGCATTGCAGTCGGTTGCATCAAGTTGCAGCAGAAAGTGATCGATATATCGGCAGTGCAGCAGCACTGCACTGCATTGCAGTGGAAGTATGAACGGACCTTAACTCTTTGACGAGCACGCGTACCTCCGGGTTTTCTGCGTATTCTCCGCAAAAAGCCCACTTGCCTCCAAGGCGATCTACTGTTACTGGGTCATCGACCACGCGTCCTATGCGTTGATAGGTCGTCCCATTACAACGCACTCGTCAAAGGGGTTCTGTCCCTGAGTATAGTAGTAGTTTTGAAGGCTGCACGGTTTGATGGATGTAAATTGAATAAATCACGTTTCTCCGTTCGTTAGTTCGTTTGTAACAAAAGCTCAATCTCCAAGAGTTTCGTAGACGTTCAACATATTAAATCCCTGTCCGTCGGGAACCACTGAAGATGGTTGTAGCGGGTTCAAGCAGTTCAGATGTTGGCTTGTTTGTGAGTTTATTTCTTAAAACCATGGGCAGTCTGCTTTTCGGAAGCTCGATCTCTTGGAGGCTGGAAGAGTCTTAAAGTTGTGATGTTACCTAAAACTCTAAAACTACCAGCCTCATATCACTAGACACAAAGATGGGGCAAAGGTAGGACTATTGGAACTTTGGGAGAACCGTTCTTTGGCATGTGTGCCTCATCATGTTCGACGAGACCAACGGTAGGTCGGGACAGGTCCATGACTGATGGCTGCTAGAGTAGAAGGTAGGGAGTCTCTGCTGTCAAACATGATCACCAGTCCTTGTATTTCATGTCATTAAAGGATGACTTTCCTATCCTTGTTTGTATTGGGGTATCCTCAAGTGGTGTTTCTATAATAACGAAGCTTTTATAGCGCAATTCAAGAAAGTGATCATTGCGCTTCACAAAATAACATATTAAATACAATTAAAAAAGATAGCAGAAAACAACAGCCAGAAATACTACAAAATTTAGTACAAGTTTTTAAATCTTGTTTGTCAGACTTAACTGTGGAAGATAATTTGATGGTAAGTGGTAATTAATTCCAGAGAGTTGGGCCACATACACTGAAAGATCCATTACGTGTCCTTCCTCCACACCAGATGCTAGTTTAAAAATGGTACATGCAGCAGCTTATTGAACCTTGGGGTTCAAAGACAAGTACGTATGAGTATAATCTACATACATGTAATAATTTAACCCATGAAAACGAATTAAATTACAAATATGTTGAGAACGTTTGGTAAATATTCTGGGCCAATGATCAACCCTTGTGGTCATACTAGTCAGACATTATACTACTTACTGAAACTCTAAACACTTTCTTCTGTTGAAGTCTCGCACACAAAGGAATTTCGAGATAGAAGGAGATTGGTATCAGCTTTATGGGTGGTGGCTTATACACATATCGCAAAAATGGGTCTTCATGAAAAACGGTAATCCATGGTATGTCTGAGCACGTAAGGAAATTGGATATTGTTAGGGGTTTTAATGCTCTGCTTGATACAGAAGGCAATACTGTGGAACAAAGCAGACTCAAAACCATTGATGTGGAGTTCTGAGTTCGTCTCTTGAAGAGAGATCACCTTCGTGACATTCTATTTGGCGATATGCTAAACATGAAAGGGACATATCTAGATCTAGTAAGACTTTCCATTTTTAAGTTGAGGTTCAAGTCGATGTACCAGCCATCCGAAGACTCGTCCTGAAAAGGACGCGTGGTTTCTTTATTTGGTTCGAAAAGACTCAAGTCGAAAACTTCCTGAAGTTGAAAATGTTTGTCTTGGTGACAGCTCGCTTTGAAATGACTTTGAGTGGTAGAGATTAGCTCCAGCCCTGGAAAGAATGAAACATGGATAGCTGACATTAGGTCTGGGTGCAGACCCAATATGCTTGATGTGCTAAATGATAAGAAGGCGGAGTTCATTTACTTCTCGTTCCACCTGGCAGCCAAATCTTACAGCCGGCAACTCTACTATGGAGACTTCATCTCAAGCTCGTAATTTAGGTAGACGTTCATATACAAGTCCCATTGATGCAAATGGGTATTGCCATTCATTCCGGCAAGCGCTACTGCACAACATCAGACAAAAGCGCATGACGGAATCAATTCTAATACCTCTTTTGCATCAATGGACTTCTATATGAAACGTCTACCCTAATTTAGGAGTAACAATGGATTCTTCATTGAATTTGATAGTCAGGTCAATAACATCTGTAAGGTTGCTCTGCTCGTAAGAAGAAAAATGGGAATATCCGATAGAATTTAGACCTAAAATCTGCATACGACCATGCTTATTCCATTGCTCCCAGGTTAGATGTTTGTAATTCACTGTTGTTTAGTCTTCCAGAAAGGGAAATCGCCATATTTAACAGGTGCAAAACATCGCTGCCCGACTTGTTCTTCGCGCCCCATGGCATATGCGCATTACACCAGTGGTCTATCAGCTTCACTGGTTCCCGATAACGCAAGAGATCAGTGGCATTTCAAAAATTGTTCTCACTTACAAATCCATCAATTCCATGGCACTGATTCCTTAGCTCGTTAAGCTGCATGAACTTAATTGGGCTTTGAGGTCGCCGTCTTAGCGCAGGCTATAACGAGAATTGGTCGTATTTCAACAGACATGACAAAGCTTTGCCCTTGACGTAAGCTGAAAGGCACATGTAAATAACATAGAACTATAACGGAGAGCTTCCTAAAGTGAGTAAAATGAGAAAATCAGAAATAGGGGATTTCAATTTCCTGATCATTGTGATGAAGTTAGTTCTGGAGGTGTGAGTGGGCAAACGAGGTGGTGTCGCGAGGGGGGGACCAATTATGAGATAAAATATCCGGAGCTACTGTGTCAAGATAGCAGAGAATCACCAAATGAAATAAAGACCTGTATGGAAAATAGGCGTCTGGGGAGCCATCACTGACGTCCAACAGCTGATTGATGTCAATGGAGAGATTGATCTATTATTATTATTATTATTAATGCTATTATTATCATCGCCAACAAAATGCAACATATTAGCTAATTTCCATATTTATGTTTTATTGGATAGTAGGAAAATATACCTGTCAAGGAAACGAGCCTTTGAGTCTACAGCTTCTGAGATTCTTTTGAACTTATTTTTTATGAGGAATGAGGAACAAAGTATATGAAGTTGGATATATATCATAATTGTGGTTATTCTTATTGTTACTGTTGTTATGTTTGTTGTTGTTTAGAAGCCAGGTTCATGCACCTACCGCTGGTGGTTGGTCCCTGGAGTACATGGCCAGAGTTTGCCAGTTCATGTCATGTCGTAAGGTATGATGTTCGTGTTCACCCAATCCAAAAATCTCACAATTGGGCGGCATCTTGACAGTCAACTGTAAAAATTGATCCTCAAAAACAAATCCACCGAGCGAAGTATCAAATCTAAATTGCAATAAAATGTAACAAGAACTATTTTAATATGTCAAATCGCCAAACTGCTTTTAAGAGACATTTGATATTATAATGGATGTGAATATTTTGTGCCATATCTTCCAAATAGCATTGTAGGACCTCTACAAAAGATACATTTAAGAAAAAGGGGGGTGTATATGACGCAGGGAATCCAAAAACCATTGTTAAGTAATGGTCATATTTGAAGAAAATAAGCAAACATTTCAGCATTTCATCAATTTTTTTCGAGGATTATTTCTTTATATTCAAAATAGAACATTGAAATTGTATTATTTTAAACATTGTAAGACAAATCTCATTTAAATTAAAATAAAAATCAATCTGTAACTATGCTAGGAAAAATTGAGTCTCGTGAAATGACTCTCCTTCATTTTCACAACGTAGCACGCGTCCTCGCCAAGGAAGGAGTCTTGAGGTGTTAATGATGGACCTTGCCTTTCTGTAATCTTTGCCATGGTCGGATACAGAGCCTCCGCAAAAGAGGCCAGATTTAAAAAAATTATATAAGCGCAGACCAGTAGCTGTTTTCCCCAAAGGATTGGCGATTTTTTTTTTCAAAAGTGGACCTTTCCCAAAATACGAAACATTTCGCCATGGAGGGATGGAGGGGCGAATTTGGCGAAAGTTGACCTTTTACCACCCCTTCGAACTTTTCCTGGCTTTACTCGCATTTTCAGAACTTTTTGGATGGGGCGAGCAGACACAACACCACACCCTCCTTCGTCTACGGGCCTGTATAAGTTTCTGTGACAATGAAAGTTGAAATATTCCTCACTACTGAGAAAGAACGTGTGGTCCAGTGGAAAAGCGCAGGACTCGAGATCATCAGACAGTGAGTTCGAGCCCCGCCGTGGCCAACTACTGAGAGAGCATTTGTGGTCGAGTGGAAAAGCGCAGGAATCGTGATCATCAGACCCTAAGTTCGAGCTCCGCCGTGGCCAACGTGTTTGTGTCCTTGGGCAAGATACTAAGTCTTAATCGCCTCGTCGACCCAATCGACCATTGGGGAGCTGCTATGGGTGATATTACATCCTAAGTGCTGATAGGTTTGTGCGCTTAGCCAGCTGCCATCTAGAGTAAGTGAAATGATTGTGACGATTTCCTTATGGCAGCGTAATATTAATTTGCAATCGCGCCGTGAAGGTCCTGTAGGGCGGATACGTGTGCGTTATAAATGGACATTATTATTTATTATTATTACTGTTCGTTAGCAGTAAGGGGTCAATCTTATTCTTATTTCCCAAGTCGACAATATAGGACTGGAGTTGCTATCCCTCATTCGACAAAGGTTAACAAAGGCTCATCATAACATCCTGGGCTCCTGATAATGAAGATGTGTGCTGCGCATTGAGAAAATCAGGTTAGCAATTTCGATTTTGTGCTGAATTTTAGTTGAACTATATTAGATATTACCCTTTGATCATTTACATTGCCCAAACAAAAGCTATCTTTAGTGATAGTTGCCTGAAGACAGATTATTTAAAATAATCACATTGAACTAAGAGTTTAAACCATAATTTAATATATATAGATAGAATCCTTTTTTAATGGACAGTCTTTATAGACATTGTGGGATTGTTTCTTGACGAATATGATAATTACATTATGGTGCTGGTGTCTTTTCGTCTTACGTTGAAGTTAAATACAGGGACATTGCTGAAGACGAATTCATAATTAGGATTTGAAGCTTTGGATGTGGCCACGGGTGTTTCAAGAGGAACCTCAAATCGCGTTTGGGCAGCATCGGTTATCTATAGTTGAAATAAAAGAATAATTTGAAACCAAAGAATAAATGAATACGTTGATAATGAATACTCACATTCACCTGGGTTCAATCAAGACAACCAGAAAAACTTACTACTTGGTTGGAGCAAATAACGTGATACCACCATCCTAGGTTGTGATGATGCGGACCTAGAGAATAGGGTTATTCCGTGAGATAACGTCACTGAAGATGATAACGTCAACTTGAGAGGCCACGTTCTTCGAGTTCTATCTTAAACATGTGATGAATTGTATATGACCTTTCCACTGCGGTTGAGAGAAGGTTGTCCAATCTGAGCTTCATATTCTGAACTCTTAAAGACTTTGCCAATAAAAACAAAAGCCTACTTGAACCAGATGAGATTATCACCAGTATTCCCCAGCTGACGCGACACGGTGAAAGCAGCCTGGCTGGACGAATGCATAGATTTATCTGTTGATTAATTAAGGGAACTGCTTGAACTTTGTTCACGCAACATTTATTTTACCTCAATCTCTTGGCTGTAGTGTTTGGTCCCCGGTGTCGCCTATATTTCCAACCGTACTTGGAAAACAAAATTGTTTCGGTACGTCGATGACACGGTGTACGACTCGTGGTCTTGACAGGTTTTTTCAATCACATCAATAACAACTTATCACAGGTCTGGGGTAGAACTTTAAGAACTTTTTCTCGCAAGATGGCGTCGATCAACTAAATGTAGTGGCGTCGTATACTAGAAATAATAGGGTCTCAAGGTCCGCATCGTCACAAACCAGATGAAGGGGTATCGCCCACAACATTGGTTGTTCGAACCAATTACATTTTTCTGGGTGCACTGATTGAAATATTCACATGAATTGATATGGTACTTTCAGCGAATGTAAAATATGCGATATTAAATCTGCAGTAGAATAATTACATATTAAAGCAATGTTCATGACTAAATGTAAGTTCTCGTGTCTATAATTTTGTTAATTTCACCCCATGATATGACAATGAAACAATCTTTTGGAAGTCGGTACGTACAGAGAGCTACATGGGTAAGCCATTCAAAGCAAAGCTCATTTCGTAAGAAATCATGTAAAGTTTGCATGATCGATGATTAATAATAATAATAATAATAATAATAATAATTCTAATAATAATAATGATTCTAATGGATATACATTTGTTAAAAAGTTTAGCAAAGTGTTTAAATATTTCACAAATAGATAATCTTATTTGGCCAATAACGTGTTCCACTTTATAATAGATAATTGCGTTCCTTTGTTCATACATTTTGGACATACACACCAACCTTAACGTGCAACCTATCATTAGTTTCAAACATAACATCCATTGTAAGCGTCTCCACATCGCCTCCAAACAACGTGTATGTGCCTTTCTTCTGTAACGTTATTTTGTAGCCAGTTGGTGTATCCTCTTGAGCTATTAATAAAAAATTGAAATGTACATACGGTATCAGAAATCACACTAAAATATTTAAAAACTACCTGTATAATTTTCAAGCAATTCTGTGACTTTAGCGTACTAGTAGTGCAAGAAATTTAAATGAAATTTTGGTGTGGCTATACTTAGAAATGATAAGAGAATAACACATCAAAAGTTTAGAAGTATAAGTAGCGGGGAACATGTATTTGCAGGGGCAAGGTTTGTAAAGGGGTAAAATATAAAGGTATAATTGTCCTGAAATCTATACCAACATTTTGACCAAATCCTAAGGATTAAAAAAGGTATAGTTTACCCTATCTGTGGGTTCAAGGTCAAACTGGGGTAACATTTTCAGAATGATCCGATTCTTTTCAAATGGTCGCAAATTCTTCATATAGTCATTTCACCATTTGGTTGTGTATGTAGAGGTCAAAATGTAACAATGTTCTGCATATCCTATGGGGTTTTTAATGCTAACCATCTAATTTACATACTAAAATGTCAAATGCAGGGCAAATATCAAATATGCATTTTCTGTTATAGGATATGACCAGACAAGATTTTGAGACTAGTTTCGTCAAAATCAGAGCACTCTGAAAGGATTACCCCAGGATGACCTTGAACCGTTATGAGCCTATAATCCTGAATTATTGACCGTAAGTACGGCAAACTATACCTTTTTAATCCTCATGACCAGATGAGTAAGTTGGTGTAGGTTTCTAAACGATTAGACACGTTTTACTTTTGACCTTGCACAAAATCAATCCCTTTTTACATGTGCCCCATTGTTAATTTTTTTCTAGACTTTTGACATATAAGTTAAAAGTATGATTACACCAAAAATTATTTCTGTTGCAATTATTTTAGGTCAAAACATTTTCTTGCGCTATAGTGGGTAAATTCAAAGCTAGATTACCGTTCCGATATATCCATATCGGTCAACTTCTCAACGAAGAACATTCTGTGTGTAAGCAAACTATATATATCCGGGCAATTAAAACCGTACGGGCATGAAGCACTGAACTGCATTGACGTAGTTACCAATTGAGCCTTCTGATTTTGTCCTTTTCAGTGAACAATGGAATTGGTCGGTATTCTTTATTTATCAGAATCAAAGATACCTTTTTCCAATTTATGAAATTCAGACAATGTTTGCTGGCAATTTGTGCAAATTTAAATCAAACTAGAACTTCGCGGTTCTCGGCTTTCGCGCTCGCTCTATTCAAAGAATATAAGCTGTGGGCCGCTCCATGACATTTGACCTTGGCATGTGACCTTTGACCTCATCAACATATGGGGATCCCTTGGTGCACCTATGACACGAGTTTGGTTGCAATTGAACTTCAACTTTTCAATTGGGGTCAATTTTACATTTGTAGCCTATTTTTTCAACTTGACCTCACATGACCTCTGACCTGGGCACGTGACCCTTGACCTTGTCAACATATGAGGGATCCCATTGTACACCTATGACAAAAGTTTGGTTCCAATTGAACTTTAACTTTTCAATTGAGGTCAATTTAAAAACAAAAAAATAACGAAGTTTTTTTTAAACTTAACAATTTAGTGACACATACACATCCACACAAACACACGCACAACGGATTGCTAAGTGGTCCTCCAGCTATAGCTGGCGGCCCACAACTACGACAATTTAAGAAGACTAATTGCGCAAACGGAAACGTAAATTCGTAACATGCGCTGGAGAATGCATGTGTAAATTTGATCGTATCTGTAAGAGATTCACAACTTTGTATTTTCTGTCCGTACACGGACAGAAATTACAGCACAGTGACTAATGGGACAAACGTTGCTTAAAATACCAAAAACACAAGATTGGAATTAAAGGCTGACTCAAAGATTTCCCGAGGAGGCACCCTTAATTTTCAAACAAATCGTGTTTTTGCTTATACGTAATGCTTGTCCATATACTAATCACTGTGTGAAATACCTAAGTTCAAATCGAAGTCCTTCATAAAGAAAGTCACAACTTTGTTATAAAATTTTGGATCAGGATTTTTTGTTATAGGCCTATGGCACTATTATAGTATACATAAATGTTTACTACAGGAAAATGAAATATCCGATTCATATCAAACTTTGGATTGGAACATTTTAGGTGGATATCTTTAGTTTTAGTTGGCTAATTTATACACACAAAACTATATTTCGAAATCTTTGAGTCAGCTTTTAAGTCTGTGTATTCACTATAAAGGTCTAAAATGTGCCTTAGTTCCTGGGAAAAATATACCCGCTATCGAAAACGTCATCCCTGCTGAACGTGCCAGCTTTCAAGGGCGAGTCAATTTGAGGCCGAGACACTACGACACAATATATTAAACACACCTTGCAACACCAAGCCGCCCATCCAAATATTACCAAAGAAAAGAAAGAATTGTCTGGGTAAGCAAGTACAGTAATATTGTGCTTGTATTTTTGTTATTAATCTTTTCATGGAAATGGCCAGTGGCCGCAGGCCCGGCCGACAACACCTGCGTCCACTGGCCATTTCCAGGAAAAGATTACTAAAACGTCATCCTTGTCTGCCTGGAGAACTAAGTAGTTAAAAATTTCAATATTGTGGTTCCCGTGAACAAGAGGAAGTGTATTAATTGTCCCAAATAAAACAAAAGAGTATGGTGGAAAGTGTATCGAAGCCCGGATCGAAAGACGAGAAAACCTTCAAAACGGGGGTTTCAGTCCGACCAACAGATTCAAGAAGAGGGCTACCGAATTTACTCTAACTGGTCTAAAGCAAACAAACTCTCCCTCAATGTTAGTAAAACTAACTTCATTCCGAAAAATAAATCATCACCTATAGATATCAAACTCGATGGCAAATCAATCCATCCTACTGACATTACTAAGTTTGAGAGTAAAGCCAATTGGAAAAATCACATCACCCAAACTAACTTATTTGCCCGAAATATAGGGATTTTGAGTAAATTACGACACATTCTTCTCTCGAATATCCTGGTCACACTCTACAACACTTTATTTCTCCCCTTTTTGTCTTAGAGTAATATAGCATAGGCAGACAGATCCCATTCATTTGACTATAATCTCTGCCCTTGGACATTTCCTTAACACAACAAGACTCACTAATTTATTCAAAGTAAAAAAAAAAATCAATTCAAACTATTCAGCCCATACTAAAAACTGTCAAATATATCTAATGTGAAGCAACGTGTGTCCGGGCAGAGACCTGCTACTTAAAAGAGAGAGAGAGAGAGAGAGAGGAGAGAGAGAGAGAGAGAGAGAGAGAGAGAGAAAGAAGAAAGCTGAATGACGATGTCTCAACAGATTGAGAACAAGAATCGGTTGATCTAGGGTTTCCCTGCAAAAATAGGGCTACCTGATATTGTTTGTGGCTGTAGCACCAGAGAAATGGAACATTTCTTGCTCTGTCCACTGTTGGAGCAACAATGCACAGACAAGGACCTTGTCAAATTCAATGAAGCAAGAAGACATTGTACTCGCCTCTGGCTAAAGCATATTTGAAAACTACTGTGTTTGGACTAGAAAAGAAGTCACTACAAGCAGTCATTCTTCCATGTAATATTGCATTAACCTAATATTATTTTTGCTCTATTTTACTTGACAAAAGATTCCTCACGGGAAAAGTACTTTGTTTATTAAGGCAAAGAGAATGGAATTCCCCTAATGCTATATTGAGATCATGCAGGTGTTACTTATTAGATAGAGATTGTGCAAGAGATGAATGGAATACTCCAAAATGCTAAATTTAGAAAATGAGTCAAGTTGTTTATGCTTTGAGGTCAAAACAGATTGAAAAAATAGCTTCCCATGACGTCATTAATGTAAGATGATGCAATGCAGATGATGTCATTTATGTGAGTTCCAATTTGTCAGTAGTAGGCTATGTTTATGCATGATGATGTGGTAATATCTATTTTTAGGTATTAGGAAATATTAGTTGTGAAATATTGTGTATATAAGGAGAACTTCGCGAGAAGTTAAATTTGCCAGCCAGTAGCAAGTAGCTAGAAGTTATAGTTAGTTTTGATTTGCAATAATGGTAGATCTGTGTAGTATATAGTGCCAGGAATTATTATATTTTATTACCATGTGAGCGAAAAGTCCAAATAAGATTCTAAATTGTGGTCCTAAAAGTGGACAATTAGCGACAAATAGAAATCGTGGCGATTATATCCCGGACTGATATACTGTGGAATATTAGTGTCGTCGAGCGACAACCCCGTCGTCTTGAACTGCTGGAAAAAGTAATCTTCAGGATTGAGACGATTCCCATGGATTTTATAAGAACTGCATGCTGTCATTTGTGAGGACATATCCTCGTTGAACTGCAACGATTCTTTTAATTGTGGACATAAGTCGTCACATCTGAAAGAACTTTTATGTAAGACTGTAAAATCTTAACATTGAATGTATCATTATTGAATTGTAATTGTGTTTTGGACATACCAAATTCTTGAACCAATCTGATTAAAATCATATTAAATCAGTGGTATTGTATAAAATTCAGATCACTGGTGCACAAGGCTCATTTGTTTGTGTTTAAAGGGTATTTATGACCTTTGACGTCCGCGAGACGCCGGGACATGACACCAATAGAAAACATATAATATAGTGCAACGTGTACAGACCACACTTCAACCCGATTTGGCCGCAATCGAATCATAAACTATTACAAAATCTTGCCTTCATACCAGTCATTAAGTATCCTCTATCCACAGAGAAATAGCACCAAGGCACGCCGTTGATATTGGAGATGCACCAGTTGCAGCCACGGGCCTCACAGGTTTCTTGACTCGCTCCACCTTCTTTGGGTTAAAAAATAATAATTACAAACTGGTGTTAAAATATACCATGATTCTCTAACATTTATTTAAAATGACATGAACAAAACTAAAAACATATACAGTATGGATGATCATTTTAATTGGCCATAGCGATTGAGATTGGATATAGGACACTTATTTGAATATACATTTGGACATTTAGTTGAAAATTTGTTATTAGGTCACGGACTGGCGGTTAGACTGAAACGGAATTCCTATCTGCAATGCATGTTCTCATTACTGGTTTGGAGGCAGTGAACCTTATGATCTCTCATAAAAGTATCCTATTCGCACTGGATTAGCATTGTGACTATTATTTTAAAGGGGCATTTCATGATTCATAACCTGGTGCCCCCTACTGTGTACCGAGTTTTAAATACAAATTCGTCATTCGAAATTAGTATCTGTTTTATTTTACAACACAGTGGCATAGTGGGCACTGTGATACAAACTTTTGCTTAAAACACACCATGATTCTCTAACATTTATTTAAAATGACATGAACAAAACTAAAAGCATATACAGTATGGTTGATCATTTTAATTGGCCATAGCGATTGAGATTGGATATAGGACACTTATTTGAATATACATTTGGACATTTAGTTGAAAATTTGTTATTAGGTCACGGACCGGTGTCATAAACTACAGTGTCCATGTGACTGAGTGTCCTACCACCCATCTGTCTATTGTATTCTCCATTGAGTGCCGTATGCATCGTGTGTCTCAGCACTGTACCCAAATGGCCTCGTCTACAAGGTCACGGTTTATTCCGTACATGTTGCTATGGTGGCTAGGACACTCTCTCAATTTCTTTACACCGGCGGTTAGACTGAAACGGAATTCCTATCTGCAATACATGTTCTATTTACTGGTTTGGAGGCAGTGAACCTTATGATCTCTCATAAAAGTATCCTATTCGCACTGGATTAGCATTGTGGCTATTATTTTGAAGGGGCATTTCATGATTCATAACCTGGTGCCCCCTACTGTGTACCGAGTTTTAAATACAAATTCGTCATTCGAAATTAGTATCTGTTTTGTTTTACAACACAGTGGCATAGTGGGCACTGTGATACAAACTTTTGCTCAAAACACACCATCAGTGTATATACACAATGTACGAAAACACCCAAGAGATATCACTGCAAGGTAAAGTTGACTCGCTGGACTGGAGTTCGCGGTAGGCGGTGGTTTCTTTAGCCCATCCATGAGATAGCTGAATGGCTTTTAGGTCTTGTAATGTTGTCGGAATCTAACATGGTCTTTGTAATGTACTCGGAAATTGGAAAATGCTCGATATTGTCTTCTCATGAAAAGGTACATTACGAGCAGCAGCTGAGCATAGTTATTTGAAATGCATTCTTGTAAGTCCTCGGTATTTGTAAGAACTTGCAAACTTGAAATGTACTTTTACTAATTAAAGTTGTACTTAAAATTTACATGTTTAATGCATAGAACATTTTCATCATTTACTGCGGTACTCAAAATATACCTTTAGCACTATACTGCTGTACCGTATTCGAAATGTAAGCCTTTAATGTACTCAAACTGTACGTTTTGATACTTTTTAAAGAGACATGAGGACATTTCCAGAAAGAAGCGCCCTCAAATCGGTTTTTTTGTGCATATTTTGAATGCTTACCAGTGTATTAGATCACACCTGAAATGAATAAGCCGAATACGACGTCTTTATGTAATAATATTATGATTTAGTATTTTCTGTCGTGCACTTCAGAAAATCAAAGCATGGTTTTCTATGGGGAGCGATTACGATAGCAGGCAAGTAACAATGTTTGCGGTTTTCTTTTGTCCAATAAACCTTCGAAACGTTCCTGATAGGTGGTCTACAATCGATCCAGTGCAATTTGAGAGAAATTCGTATCCTCACAAAAATCTCCTCCTGTCACTTTAACATTGACTATCGTACTCAACATGTACCTGTTCTCTAGACATTCTGAGGTGCAAAATGGGGTACATTTTATTACATTTCGACTACGTTTCTAGTACATTTTATGCACAATGATTTCTAAGTGAACAAGTATGGTGATTAAAATCTAGTACACTTTTAGCACTTTATATCAGTGTACGCGAATGTACTCAAAATGTATTGCACCTAAAGAAATTTAGTTGAACAAGTACATTTCGAGTTCAGTACTTGAAATGTACTCGAATTTTACCAGGGTATGGGCCACGAGCTTCAGCTCATGCTTTTCACAATTATGTTTACGTCACCCTAACAACGAGAACTTGTCCCTAACAGCTCGAAGCGAAGTAACTAGCCTTTTGACCAAGCTTACTTTGACAAAGGGGGTATAGGTAAAGCACTGAGTCATCCCCAAGTGGTGGATAGGGGTTGCAACCAATCACTTTCGAGAGATAAGTACCTAGTACGACGCAGGAATATCACAGACGCTTAATTTAGGTATGAATGCATAGCCATTGATCTCCTCTTTCCATTAATACCAAAAGGTTAGAAATATCGGATTTTCATGCGGTTTTTGGCTCCACATGACGGGAAATGACTGGTTTTACATTCCTAACGTCCCTTAACCCTCGTCTACCTGAGCCAATTTTTGTAAGAAAACTCCCCGAGGGGGGGGGGGGTGGTTACCACCCCCTGTGATTTTCGTTACTGAACATCCGATTCCTGTAAATTTGGTACCACAGGGTAGCTTAGAGATTCTTATTTCCATTGGTATCAAAATAAGTACCAACATCCCTATTATGACGTCACTGTGACGTCATATGTTGAGGAAAGTACGGAAATACTGAATATAGGGTGGAAAATTTATATTTCGCAATTTTAGCGACTCAAAAACATTATTATAGCACTAAATGCTCTCATTATATAAAACTAGTCATTTCCCATCAAGTAGAGCCAAAAACCGCTTGAAAACCGGATATTCCTAACATTTTTGGCGAAAAATTGAATGTTCCCCTATGTGTGTCTATGGAAATTGACAATTTTGCTAACATGCGAAGTTTATGACTTCATTTTGGTATCAATGGAAAAAGGAGGACCATAGCTATCTTTCGGTACCAAATCAAGTGCCTGTGATGTTTCCGTGTTGTGCTAGGCATGTTGGTACTTCTCTCCCGAATGGGGGGGGGGGGTGCCACCCCATCCATCACTTTGGGATCACCCTGTATCTTACCCCTTCCCCCGGTGGATGTTTGTTTTTGGATGAAAAGGAGCGGAAAATGTCAATTGACAATTACATTAAATAATTTGGCACCAAAGAAGGGGGTTTTAGCAAGCCGGGGGAAAAAACCTTCGAGTGTTAACTAAATTTAAATGCACTTTTGAAAACAAAATCACGGAGCGGACCCCTGCCTTGGTTTAGGGGGAAATTGATCCTAGATCTAACAACAAAAATACCGCTAGCTCCTTTTTTGCGGTGCATCGTCAGATCTTCCTCTAAGGACGTTAGGGATATGCACAAAGCGTTTGAGCGCATAGTAATGTTTCTGAGTCAGTAAAATGGCAAAATATCAATTTTTCAGCATATCCAGAATTTACTTAGACGCCATGTAGTGATATTGCAATTGGAATGTTTGTACTGTTTTTGTACCGATGGAGAGAAGAAACTCTAAGCTACCCTGCAGTACCAAATTTATAGGAAATGAATGTTCAATAAGGAAAATAGAATGGGTGGTAAAACACCCCTTCGGGTGTGTTGTTACAAAAATGGCCCAGGTAGACGGGTAGAGGAGAGTTCTGAGATATGCTAACTCCAGCTTGCTTTGATACCTCAAAAACCATTGTCTAGCCAACGTATTAACAGCTGTAATTTGTGTGATTGCTCTGACAACTAGCAACAACTAGTTTTACAGGACAGCTAATTGTCCTCCGACAGCCAGGCGCTGATCGGAACTGGCTGTAACGAGGTCTTTAGCATAGTTTTCCTGCCTCACGTCTTTCAGATTAGGTGTGTGGAAAGAGTACGGACAGTTGACAGGGAGCTTGTCATTCGGGAATATCACACATTGATCTTTGTCCTAGAAATCAGGATTTTTACGACAACTCAACAGACCCTATCACACTAAATGTTGCAGAAATGGGTAAACCATAACAGTGAATGCAGGTCACGTAGCGCGTCAGCTGTGTGTAGAGAGCACTGACCTCTACACATGGATAGCAGGTCTGAGTCGCTGATTGAAACATCAGGAAGTTGCTTTTCGCCTTAGCAATATGGCGGGAAACATGCATACACCGCTGGTGCACGTATTCCACACAGATGTTCTATTGTTATATAAAATTACTTTAACTTGGACAATAAGGTGAAGCCACATTGTGCAGGGCAAAATGCAACTTCCTGTGGTGACAATCTGCGGCTATTCAACGGTGCGCCAGCCCGCTATCCATGTGTAGAGGTCAGTGGGCTACAGTTGTCAACGTAATAGCACAATGCCCAATTTGAAGCTCGTGTGACATGCTTAGCATGTAAGTAGTGTACACGAGCTCGTGTAATCTCTGGTTATGAGGACATTGATAACACACGAGTACAAACAGCATTTGATATAGCGCCTTATCAATTAAGGTCAAAGCGCTTTATGAATAAAAAGGAATAAAAAGGTCCCAGGAAATGAGATGAGAACCTGCTCCAAATCTTTGTATTCAAAAAGAATACACCACCAGTGACATCATTTGTGAAACTATTGATTATCAGTCAGTGTCATGAATAGATTCACACCAGTCACCTGAAATTTTCTATTACTCTCTGATAATTCAATGGTACCACAAATGATGTCATTACCAACCCAAATTTTGAAAGCTTTCTGGTCCCTCCATGTAGACGTGACACAAATCCCATCAATTATATTTGCATTTCATGGGACCTTTAAGAGTGATGAACCTTGAGGACACTCAGTATCAAACTCCATTTCCTGATAATTGCTAAAAATACCTAATTTCACTTTAAATGTTCAAACAACCCAACCCAATAAATTATTGGATATGATGAACGCAATACTATAACAACTCTAATTTGCGGGACCTATATAAATAGTGTACAAAATACGGCGCTTTAATTAATCGAGCGTGTTACGATTGTTGAGGCACTGAACAATCAGACTGAGTTCATCGTTAAGCTTGGACTGGCAGATGTTCTGAATCAACCCCTAATATTAACAAATCTATAAATTTATTTCACTTACCAGGATAGCAATCCACTCGATTAGATTCCGGGATGTTTACTGGGCAGTTACCTGGATTGTGATCTGGGTAACTACACCACGGTACACCCGGAATGGACTCCTCACACCAGAAACAACCCCGACGCTCACATTCCTCCCGTGACGCACCGCTTTCCGGATGACAGTCGATTCGTTCATTTGGAGGAATTGTAGAAGGACAGCCTGGGGAAATCGTAGGCGGATCAGTCCCCTTAATAAAAAATAATATAGTTAAAATAATACTATCATGTAAGAGGCTAAATTTCTAACTATAAAGCTACCAGAAAAACAGGAAGTGACGGAAAGACCCTTTACTGGTTCATTGGTAACGTAACTGACAAGAAATGTGAAAAACGAAAAAAACACCCCAGATATAGCGGAGGTTCCTAATGGCCTGGGTTGCCATAACGTGGAACGTAAATGGAACATTAAAGCCACTGTCGGCGATTTCTTCAAAATGTAAAGAAATCGCGCCCCTATTTTTCATCAAAGTGGCTAAGGGTAACACGCCGTATTTGTCATAAAATGATTATTATTATGCTTTGTTTACTGATAAAAGTGGGGTCCGACTTTTTCATGTCTGGAAACAGTCATAAAAGCCGCATAAAATACATCTTCAAGACCGCGTTAGAATGCTTGTCTGTTTTTCACAAAGAACGGTAATACAAGGCGTTGATATGAGCAATTTAGAGACAAAATGGGTGTTTTGAATTAATGGCTCTTTTCAGCTCACAAGAAATGATGATATCTTCCTTCATTATGATAATGCAAGCCCTCGCGTGCAGCAAAAGCAATCACGCAGTCTCTAGCTACTTGTATTTACAAAACATCATATGTGACCTGCTCCCACGAAACCCGGATAAAGTCGGAAAATTTTCATTTTGAGATATGTGCAGATTTGAAATGCTGAGAAAACAAGCTTTAAAATGATGTATAACATGTAAACATTGCACTTCCCTTTGTCCATCAAAAATCAATATATGCCTTGAAATTCTTTTGTTTTCTATTGATTTTTTACAAGTTTATTGATCTCTTTCTCCTAAAGTGCTCTGGCGACTTTGTCCTGGTTTTGTGGGAGCAGGTCACATATGCCTTCCTTGACCAGCAGATTACTGTGATATGTCATCCATTCAACATCTCTGGGGAGGCGTACGACTCTCAAATGTATTGTTCTTCACCAGCGAGGCGGGAAGAGTGAAGCAGAGAACACACGCAGATCGGGACAGGATCAAATAATCGGAAATACAGACATTGTTCTTGAGTATGAAATTTCGTATGACAAATTGTGCATTAAGAAAAATGGACGTCATACACGCTACCAAGGTAAGTAGAACTTGTTGTCTTTACATGCCTATAATACGAGCGTTAGTGGGGCACTATTTGCACAGACGTATTATAATTGTCTTTGCTTTTACTAACAGTAAAGAGTACATTATTTTACTTTTTTTTAAAAGTTTTTTTTTTTTTTTTTTTTTTTTTTTTTTGGTTCATTGGTAACGTAACTGACAAGAAATGTGAAAAACGAAAAAAACACCCCAGATATAGCGGAGGTTCCTAATGGCCTGGGTTGCCATAACGTGGAACGTAAATGGAACATTAAAGCCACTGTCGGCGATTTCTTCAAAATGTAAAGAAATCGCGCCCCTATTTTTCATCAAAGTGGCTAAGGGTAACACGCCGTATTTGTCATAAAATGATTATTATTATGCTTTGTTTACTGATAAAAGTGGGGTCCGACTTTTTCATGTCTGGAAACAGTCATAAAAGCCGCATAAAATACATCTTCAAGACCGCGTTAGAATGCTTGTCTGTTTTTCACAAAGAACGGTAATACAAGGCGTTGATATGAGCAATTTAGAGACAAAATGGGTGTTTTGAATTAATGGCTCTCTTCAGCTCACAAGAAATGATGATATCTTCCTTCATTATGATAATGCAAGCCCTCGCGTGCAGCAAAAGCAATCACGCAGTCTCTAGCTACTTGTATTTACAAAACATCATATGCCTTCCTTGACCAGCAGATTACTGTGATATGTCATCCATTCAACATCTCTGGGGAGGCGTACGACTCTCAAATGTATTGTTCTTCACCAGCGAGGCGGGAAGAGTGAAGCAGAGAACACACGCAGATCGGGACAGGATCAAATAATCGGAAATACAGACATTGTTCTTGAGTATGAAATTTCGTATGACAAATTGTGCATTAAGAAAAATGGACGTCATACACGCTACCAAGGTAAGTAGAACTTGTTGTCTTTACATGCCTATAATACGAGCGTTAGTGGGGCACTATTTGCACAGACGTATTATAATTGTCTTTGCTTTTACTAACAGTAAAGAGTACATTATTTTACTTTTTTTTAAAAGTTTTTTTTTTCATACCGGCACACCATTGTCATAGAAGCACCAGGCGTAGCTGTCCAACGGGCACCAAGTACAGCCAGCGTTGACGCACACGGCATTGGATGGATCTGGGTAAGGCCAGCAGTCTAGTCGTTGGTTGGGAGGAACGGTAGACGGACAGTTTCCATCGAAACCGGGTTTGGTATTGTAGAAGCACCACGGGTAGCCTTGCGACATATCATAGGTTTCACACCACGTACAACCTCTGTAATTACAAAGGAAGTGTTAAGGTTGGCTTCAAAACTCTGGGCTGCTGGGCGACTGGCGTTTCGTGACGGTTGGATTGTGTTTCAATGTTGGGAACAATGGAAACTAGATGCTACCGGAAAGAACCGGGTGGAACCGCCAAGTAACCGGCGGTCGAATTTTGCAGCCACTCCTTAATTTAGCAACATCTTTTCGTGCATTAGCACAAGAAGTGCGTTCATTTTACAAGAAGGTTAAAACACAAGGAACCGAGAGTGACTTTCCAACGAAGGAGTATAATGCGAACGTCTGGGTTGACGGACTGATTGAAAGAAAAATCCAGGTTCTTTATCAGTGGTCCGGATCCGCTGTGTAAACCCGTTGTGTTGGATGTTTTTAGACTCTTTCTGAATAGTGCAGTAAAGAACTATAACTTTAGTGAAAATAATATTTGACCCAAGTGATCCTATATAGGTGACCACAGGGTGACTTCAGGGTCGTCATGAATGTAGTGGGTCAGAATGAAAATACATGAGTTTCATGATCCTGCTACTTTATTTTTGTGAAAATCAATAATTGCCCCTAGTGACCACAGGTTTAGGTCAAGGGCAGGTCTGTAGAGGGTTCCAATATAATACTTAATATAAGGAGCTATTATGATTTTTGTGAAAATCAATATTTGACCCCATTGACCCCAGATTGCCCTCAGGGAAACGATGTTTGCAGAATATTACAAGCCAATACATAAACAATGATTGTTATGATCCTCCTACTTAATATAACGGAGCAATAATGATTTTTTTGCGAATATTAATAATTGACCACAGTGATCACAGGTGACCTCAGATTGATTTCATGCGCACAACTTTGGTAAAGGATCTCAATCTGCTTCAGATACAGAAGTCAAATAACCATGCCATGTAATCTGTAGGAGGAAATGCATGTTTTTTAAACTGACGTGTTGACCTCTGTCACCCTGTATGACCTCTGACCCTACTGTGGTCATGTGTGATGATTTCCCCAAGGTGAAAGGCATAAAATCATAAGAGATGGACCAGGATTGAGACCGTGTGGTTTTGTCTTTAATGCACGCAACCGATCAAGTGCAAATTGAGAGAAATTCGTATCCTAAAAAAATCTCCTCCTCCTGTCTCTTAATAAAACATTAATTTTAAAACTCATTTTGCATTTGATAGTGTCATAGGTCTACGTGCATGTGTAGCCAACAAAGGTCAAAGGTCACATATATGCAGGAAATAATTTTTGTCACCGGCAGTCCCGTTGGACTGAAAATAAGGCAATAACTGAAAAACAAATGGCCAAACATATTGTTGCGTTAAAATGAAACACGCGAAAACAACAACGATATTTTGAATCATGGGGGATTTCCCCCACCACTTGTGCATATTTTTCCCCTTAAAATACTACTTTGAATTTAATATCGGGGATCCCCCAAATTTAAGTACATGCAGGTGTTAGTATGGAGAAGTGTGTGTGTGTGTGTGTGTGGTGTGTGTGTGTGTGTGTGAATAGGAGACCCTTTTTTTTCTAATTCAAACTCGTTTTAAAGCATAAGATGCGTATGCACGATTTTAATCACATCGTGGGGACCAATTTTGGCCAAATCTATTTTTTTTACTTTTTAAAAAAGCGCTATATATTATACTTCTTTAATAACTGACTTTACTGAATTATTCACAGTTTTACTCAATTTTGTTAAAATAAATGATTATGAGGCTCTTTTTTACATAACACTATAATTTTGGCATAACATTTTTCTGTGCGTTTTCATATCCATTTGATTTGATCTCTGCATATCACTATTATTTCAAGGATGATCAGAACATTAAAATATCTCACTAGCCATTGACCTATGTGTTATAAAGCATACTGAATCTACCCAGGGATAAGATAAATAATTGCCATGGTGTTATATTGAATGGAGTCATATATTTTTGCATTTTCCAATAAGTCTTTTATATACCGCCCAATACAAAATATGCGATTCTCTTCTTTTTGCTATAAAGAAAACATTCACATTTTCATTTCTGTAATCTAAAATGCCCGAAAGTTTCAATTGGATTGGATATTTAGTTTAGTTCTTGGCATGGGGGTAATAGTAGGCACACGTATTACGCATGTCGTCTGTCATCACCAAAAGTGCATATTAATTATCTCATTTGCATATATGGCGAGGATTGGCTAAGAACAAAAGGCGGCATATGCTTTATATTCTCTGAATATAGCGAGTGCGCAATTGCATTGGATAATTTCCTTTTTTTATTATGTCATTGTTATGGTATTCTCCCTGGGCTACAAAGGAAAACAGTGTTTGACATTGATTGTACGACCCAGGTAAAATAATGAATGAAATGATCCTTTTGTGATTAAAATATTATTTTATTTCTGTATATGTAACTTTGAGAAAAGATCCTAGCAGGGAAAGTACCTTATTTCATTGTGCAAGAGAAAAATGAGATTCCTCTAATGCTATATTGGATAATGCAATATGTGTTTATATGTTCAGAGACATTTTTAGAAAAAGCTACTATAAATAGCTTGGAATTTTACAGGGATGGTGCAAGTTAAAGATTGCAACATAAGTAATTTCCAATGATATCATCATTAAATATTTCTTTTGGATAATGTAAGATGATGTAATGCCTATCTTAAAGATGGAGAAAAACTTGCTGCCAAGTATAGATCTGAGCTTACTAAAGATTGCCAGTAGTTACTTTTGATCTGCAGATTTTATAGATCTGTGCAGTACAGGGATTGATATTTTAGATACCACGTGAGTGTAAAGCTATATTTAGTCTGCTGTCGTTCTTCGTCTTGAGCTGCTGGACAGAGTTATCTTCAGGACTGCTCCGAAAAAGGAAATGTATATGTTTACTGATGAAGATATGGTGGAACTTTGACACTGCATTTAGAGTCATTTTAGAGTCTTCGCTGTGAAGACATATCATTGTTGAACTGCAAAGCTTCTTAATTCTGGACATAAGTCGCCACATAAGAGTGGGCATAAGTATGATTTGTATTAAAGCCACTATCAGTCATTTTTTCCAAATTCAAAATGCCCATTTTGTCGCTAAATTGCTATTGTTAGGTCATATTAACACCTTATTACTTTTCTTTGTGAAAAACAGACACTTCTAAAGGCATTTGTAAAGCGGTCTTGAAGATGCCATTTACGACTGTTTCCGGGCCTTAAAATATCGGATCCCGACTTGTATTAGTAAACCAAGCATAAAAATCGCAATTTCTTGACAAATACGGCGTGTTATGCTTAGCCACTTACAGGGTTCTTTACTACAACCATTTCCAATACAACAGTGAAAACAATGGACTTTGATGAAAAATAGGGGGTGTGATTTGTTTACATTGTGAAGAAATCGCTGATAGTAGCTTTAATAAGGGCATTCTTGAGTGTAATGATTATTATTGTCATTGTAATTGTTTTGTACATTCCAAATTCTCGAACCAATCGTTTGAATCAATTTGATAGAATTATAATTGTTTTATTAGATAAAATTCAGATCATTTGTGCACATGGCTCATTTGTTTGTGTTTAAAGGGTATTTCTAGCCTTGGCATTCACGAGATATCGCAACAGTCATATACATAAATATTGAAGAAATTAATGTAATGTGATCTGTGCAGTCGGCACATTTTAATGTACTGATCGCTTGAAAAAATAAAACGGATGCACTTATAATGACTCCACTGGTAACGTGTTTCACACTTACTTTGCAATACAGCCTGGCTCACTTGCAGGCTCATTGGGCATACAGTCGACTCTCTCTTCCTCCAACAGTTCCGTTGGGCATTCCCATGGTAGGTAGGCCCAGCTACTACCGACGACCAGGCAAAGTAGGAAAAGCACAGAGCCAGTCATCCTGTCTTGTTCCCACCGATATCTGGCGACCCTAATGAAATATTATCATATAGAAACAGGAAATTGATAAGAAAATTAATTTTGAGATAGATTTCTGTCACTAAAACGCCCTCCTTTTAAAGCGCGTCATACATGTGTATGCGTGTGCGATTGTGTGTGTTATTAGTGTGTGTTTTTGCGCTCGCTCGCGTGTATAGCCTTTGTTATGTGTTTAATTATTTGTTCATTTAAATTCGCTTGAAGAAAGAAATGTGTTTTCGCATCCTAAGATGTATCATTTCAAGAAAAAAAAAACAATTTTCAATTTGACCATATCTCAGTTTGACAAAGGTGCAATACAATTTTCAGTGACTTTACAGCCGTGGTCACCTGTGTCTGCTATTGTAGAACTTATATTGAAAATGGACCGGAATATTTATTTATTGCATAGTAATTTAATATATTCATTTCCCAGAAAACCCATTAGGGCAAACGATATCAGTGGATTTTTCTAAAAATCTGAAACGGTAAGCTAATTGAACAACCAACAAAAAACACACGACAACAACAACAACCAACAAAAAACAAACAAAACAAAACAATAAGGGAATGTCAACTTATGATTCATCACTTAAAGGAAGACATTAGTAAAAATAGGAGTGGGCAATTTTTTTTCCCCATTGCGGGAGCCTCCGCTCAATATCCTTCTCCCCTGCCCCCAAATAATATCAAGAAAAGTAATACATTGATAGTATTAACAGTACATCATGCTCATTTTGCAAAAATGTGTTTTCTTTAAAAAAGTGTGATGTTCCCAAAATATACTGCCCCCCCCCCGTGAAATATTTGGTTACGCCATTGGAATATGTGAAGCCTTTTGGTCCAAAAAGGCTTTTGTACGTGATGTCAATTGGATAATATTAATCGTCCTCCTCGTCGTCGTCGGTTATGGCTCATAAAATCACTACTCCAAGATATAGAGAAAAACACCCGGAAATAAATAGGTAAAAGCTGATTTTTTTCAGGTTAGTTTCCTGATGCTGTACTTAGGAGCAACATATCAAAAGTCCCCAAGAATCCCCCGTGTGCTATTTGAGAAATAAGGGGGTAAAGTTTGACGATTAAAAATGTACATTTTGCCTTATCCGCGATTTATGGAAATAACTGTTCAAGGTCATACTAGGGGTAAAAGCTCAGAATGCTCCGAAGCTTTTCAAAAGTGTATCAAATTGTCCGTCTCAATGTGTATAAACTGAAAAGATATTTAAATAGTTCAAGTAATTTTCTTGCATAGTTATAGGGCTCATTATGAAGGGGTTCTACTGGATCTATTGGATGTCACAAGCCGCTACCCTAGTCAATATTTTGAAGATGTAAATAGTGTAAATGAGAATTGTTTGCCATAATATGACAGTACAACATGTACGAGTAATTTGGAATTAGTTTAATTAAAATCGTACTGTTTTGACAATTTTACCCCCACGATGACCTTGAACAATTTTTGGCCTTCATGCCAAAAACTAATCTTTAATATTTTTAAACTTTACCCCCTTATTCCTCAGTTAGCACAAGGGGGACTCTTGGGGACTTCGATATGTTCACAACATTGGGAAACTATCCTAAAAAAAACCAGCTGACTTATTTCCGCCTTCTGGCTACAGAGACCTAATGTTCCTGGAGTACACGTAGTATTGCTCTAATTTAGCACTTAATTTGCACAGAGTAGACCTTAAAACATTTTAATACTATCATAGGCCTATTGCGATTTTGTTTAGCGCCTTTTTAATTAAAGACACTATCAGTGATTATTCCGACAGAGTCAAAATACTTGAAATTTGCAGGAACAGCCTAAAAGTGAAGGATAAGCCTGTGCAATTCTCGTAAGTTACTTTTTCCAAAGAAGAATTGACAGAAAAGGAAGAAAACTGCAGTGTTCAAAGATGTGATTCTCCATTCAATTACGTGTTGTAGTAAGTGACTAAAATATCCGATTTTGTCCATATTAGGCTGCTTTTGGTCCTATCATTTGTAGGGTATGTTAGGATACCTATACTTGTTACAAACATGCAAAAATCTGATTTTGAATGATTTTTTCAATTTTCCAATTTTGCAAATCACTGATAGTGCCTTTAAAGATGGCGATGATACGCTACTGTTTATGAGGGATAAAAAAGAAAGTTCACAATCAGAAGCACTCAATTTAATAAAACGGCCGTGCACGAACAAAATGCAAATAAACAAAGTTTTAGGTTTAAAGGCATTCTTGGCTTATTACTCAGATTTGAAAGAAATCAAGAGAGTGCTCCCTTTGTCTCTTAACCGCGTATTGACGACTATGAGTTATTGAATTTCCGAACATTATTTGAAATAGGTATTAAATGCCACCGTTCGCTGTGTTTTGTGGTATTATAACAAACTGGCATTATTTTACCGAAAAAGAAAATCTTCATCTTAGCTCTTAAATGCACTTACCCACGAACTTCAAAGTTGATGCTGACTTGACAAATCTCGCTACAAGTTCGATCTGTACGTAGGCCGGAGACTTTCTTTTGATGAGTTTTGTTGTTTAGTTTTTGGCTTACTCATTGTCGTAATCACATGTTAAACTAATGGTGACGTCCAATTTAGGATTTCTTGGCCTCATCGCCTGCAGTGCTAGAGGTCGATTTCGTTTAACAATCATTGGACAATGTTGAAGTTAGAAGGAAACATGGGGAATGTCGTTCAGCGGACTTGAATGGCTTGTGATTTTCTGTACTGTGCTAGCCTTTGATGATTGTGTCACTTTAATTGCAGTCATCCAGAGGCTGCTGCGTCTCTCGACAGAGACTTGCGGGAAATCGAGTCTTGGGCAACTTCATGCAATGTACTTTTCGGTGCTGCCAATTTGGCAATTTTACAAGTGTAAAACTGTAACAATATCAAACAAGAAAGATGCTGCAACAGGCCATCCAAGTCTCCACGTCTTTGGAACAACTCTAGAAGAGGTCGACAGGGTCGATCTACTTGGCATCTCCATCAGTAATGACCTGTCATGGTCTCCTGTGATTACCAAAATGGCTAAAACTGCCAGTCAGTGAATAGGATTGCTCCGTCGAGCTGCACCCTATCTTGAGACAACTGATAGGGCTGTTATATAAATCCATGGTTCGATCCAACATGGAATATGCAAGCTCAGCGTGGTGTGGGGCAACACCCACTTCACTATCCAAACTAGATGCAATCCAGAGACGTGCCATTTCCATCATTGGTATCCCTGAGAGTGAGCTCGCCACACACCACATCCAACCACTTGCACCAGCACCAGAACTCCTCAGCCAGCTGCTACCTGAGCTGCTTTCAGTTGATCCTCGCCTTAGGCGCTAAGTCAGGTCTCATGACCTAGCTGTGAAAGTCCCAAGGTCCAACTTGGCCTTGCACAGAAGATCATTTCTCCCATTCTCTGCATGCCTATGGAATGCCCTTCCTGCTCATGTAGTATCAAACCAGGACTTGCAGAGTTTCAAAAGGGGAGGTTAATCGCTATCTAGGCGCCAATCAGTCAGCGTTACTAATTAGATAACTGCTGTTAATGCCGAGATTAGGCTTGATATAAATTGTGTTCGTAAATTATATTGAGGCGTAGTGACACTATTCGGTGACCATCACTTAGAAATCAGCACTGCATACTCTTGCAGCACCATAAATGTATAGAGTTGTCAGGAACAATCAATTAACGGTTTTCCTGAAAAAATGAGCGACAGACAGACAGATAAATCGACGAGGTTCTTTCACACATCCATTCTGCTAATTTTGGCGAAACAAATGTGAAGGTAGCACCGTCACCGGGGTTAGCGTCGAAGTCGATTGGTGGGGAGTGGTTCTATTACCTCTACTACCCATTATTGAAAATGCAGAATTCTGATTGGTCAGTTTACTGCCCATTATTCTGCAATAATGAGCCGCTAATGCATTTTATTATCATTATTTTCATTAATCAGCATACAAAATACACACAAATAAGGCATATTAACTTAAAACATATACAAACAAACAAAACAAAATAAAATCAAGTTGTTTTAATTAATAAAATAGAAATAAAGGTTTTGTAGTATCATCTATGGGCTCATAATGTATCCTCGGGCGGGAAAAAATAAAAATAATGGGCGCCATTATTTTTTTCTGACCTCGGGCACATTATTAGCCTATAAGTGATACTGCATTACCCTTTAGTTATTAGTTCATTTGTTTAAATATTGTGCACTGTATGTCTCTAAAATTATATGTTGATTGAAAACTAGTCATTTTCCATATCATTTGGGGCCAAAACCCGCATGAAAATCCAACATTCCTACTTTTTATGCAAAATTTAATTTTTTCATTTTATACTCTGATGTGTGTCTGTGAAAATGACCAATTTTGCCAACTTGTGAACTTTGACGTCATTGTGACGCCATACTAGGTTATGTTGGAAGCAATAGAAAACGGTGGACCAATGCTATCAACTGGTACCAACATCGAAATCATCTATTGCTTTATAATAATGAATTCTCGGAGTGTTTACCACCCCACCCCTTAGTAAACCATGTTACAAAAATAGACTTGTAAACATTGTGAAAGTTTGTTTTTCTTTGATGTTTGGATATGCTACAAACTAAGTAATTACAAATATATACATCATTTAAAAAAGCTCGCCTTTCAGGAACAGATTGATATTTTCTTTGGGAAGTTGTTTGTATAAGCGTTAGTGCCCTCTAAATTGTTTAGATTATGTTAGATTTTATGAGTATATTACCCATTTAACTGTTAATTCGTTTCAAATTTGGTATATATTTTAAGCGTGTATGAGAAATTTAGGAAAACGAGAAAAATATGGTCGTTATAAAGTTGTATAGACCACTTTTATCTTCCAAAACGTTTTGAGTTATGAAACATTTTAAATATTTTCTGAGCTCAATTTTTGAAAAGTTCTAGCCAATATTTATTGTGTGTTGCAACATGCATACCATTTATTAATTTTTATATAATATGCACTACAATGTTTGTGTTCCATCTAACGTATTTACTCCTGAAATCCTGAAATGTTTTTTTTCTGCAAAAATGAGTTAAAACATATTGCCGACTAATTAAAGATATTAATTTTCAGGAGCCCAACTTGTAAGAGGTTGTAATTTTCTGAATTCGTGGTCATCGTGGTCAGTCGCGCTATAGACAGGTTAGATTTTGATAATTCTAAATACTGTAGGCATTTTTTGTTAAAAGTGGTTAAGCAAGTGTTTCCGGATAATTTTGAGGTGCTGAATTCAAAAATGGCTGTTTACAGGTGCGCCTTTGCCGTTTTCAACCTTCATTCGAAAACCAAAATGGCCGCCGTTCAAACAATTTTGTGCTAAAACGTGGGTTTAAAGCAACATAGCAGGTTAGAAGTGGTGGCCATACCCATATGTTATGACACTGAGGATTCCATATTGGCTACTACAAAACTTGTAGCTAGCTTGCTTTGGCATTTTGAAGTTTTCCCAAAAAAAAGATGGCCGCCATATCAGATATTACTATTAATTAGGATCAGCTATCAAACGCATTTCCATGCTATAGACTAAGACATGCAAAGCAATACGCATGTTTGTTATAACACCTGCGTCCCATATTGGCTACTATAAAAGCACTTATTTGGGCTTGCCTGCCATTTGGAAATTCAAGAGGCCGCCATATTATTAGTGTAAGCTATCCAACGCCTTTCATGTTATAGACAAATATATGCAGCCTCGGAGCATACGCATGTTTGTGACACTGAAGATTCCATATTGACTATACAAACTTGTACTTAAGCTTTGGTTTTGCTGCCATTCGCAATTCAGGATGGCCGCCATATTAAGGATTAGCTAATCCAATGCCTTTCCCATGTTATGACAAAGAATGCATAAGTAATACGCATGTTTGTGACCCTGAGAATTCAATACGGTGCCTAGATCAGTCGATTGTCAGCCATTTCTTGCCTTTCATGCACCCGGAGCAGAGAAAAACGAGGATGAGCAGAACTACAACTCGGCGTGTTTCAAACGATCCCGAGTTAGTAGAGTGGACGTTGAATGCATACAGAGATATTCAGAGACATTTGCAAGACAAATTAATTTCAACCAACAACTATATCGTTTTGCATCAGGTTTAGCAATTAAGTGCCCCGTTTAATGCATCTGGGACTTAGACCTGGCAGCAGTCGAATAGAGACGAGGTGGGCATTTCCACCCTATGTTGCAAGCTTGCTTCAGGTTTTGAACAAAATAAAGACGAGACAGGCCAAGCTTGGTATCCATTTCTGATTCAACTTGTACTATATTTTACAACGAACGATAATGCAACAGTGAATGTTTTCCCATTTTAACCGCTTATGGAAGTCGTTGTGTATACAAATTTCGGGACAAATTTGCATGGTTTGTAACAATAAACCAAGGCCAATAGACATCGTCGTCTTCATCATCATTAGACATCGTCATCGTCATCGTCGTCGTAGTCATCATCATCATCATCATCATCATCATCATCATCATCATCATAATCAGCATCATCGTTCAGTAGCATCATTGTCGTCGTCAAGCTCGTGTTTCCTTATTTCATCGTTATTGCCACCATCATCACCGCCATCGTTATTCTTATCATCGTGGCATCATCGGCATCATCATTTTAAAAACAGGAAAAACCCGTAGCTATAGTAATCTCACCATACCAGCATAAGAAATCAACGGGTTTCATGCAATCGAATACGTATTCGACTCCTTAGAACACAGCAAATCAAACATTTGGGTTTTGACAAACTGTCAAATCACATTCAGTGGCCCTTTTGAATAAGAAAACAGTTGTTCTTGGTATTACAAGACGGCCGTCAGCCGTCTTGTTTCTTGTTTTTGATGGGTTCTTCTTCTCTTCTTCTCTTCTTCTTTCTATCAACACTTCAAATGCTTCTAGCTCAGTCATCCTTTGACGTATTGTGACTAGACGTACATCAAATGACCGCTGACTTGGACCATTTACGTCACATGACATTGACCCCTGCCTGACCTTTGACCTGGCCACAGGCCTCAGATATGTAATTTAAAATTGGTCAAAATTATCTTCTTCTACAGGATTACGCCGTTATCGACCAAAGTTCTTCACAGGAACCACTGACCCTTGCCTCATATAGGGTGTTCAGGGATAAGGAGGTCCAAGGTCAGTAAGGGGTTAATTTCCGGTTGAAAGCCAAAAATTGTTGAAAAATATTCAAAAAATCGCTCTGTCCTACAAATTACGTAACAGAGTGACGTCATTAGAGCACCATGTATGTTACTAGGCAGTGTATTTGGGTTATCCACAGTTCAGGATCAAAGGTCATTAAGGGTCATTTCCGGTCAAAACCAAAATTTTAAAAATATTCAAAAATTTTTATCTCAAAACTTCAACATTGTTGCAGTGACTTTAAATGCAGATAATGCATTCATGTTACCTGTTGTATGCAAGGTTTTTTATTTTGGAGGTCAAAAGGTCCTTTAAGGTCAAGAATTTATCTCCAGAACTAAGCAGAGTTAGAATTTTTTTATTGTAGGGGAACATGCATTTTTGTTGGGTACCTCAGGGTTTTTTGTATACCGGGATCAAAGGTCATAAGGGGGTCAAAAGGTCAATTTTCCCAAAAAAAATGTTAAAAATAAGAACCAAATTGGATTTATCTAAGCCAATAGAGGACAGATAAAGCCCGTTAGTACACGTGATGTAACATTACTAGTAGAAGAGGTCTATGATAGCCTTGACCCCAAAGTTCAAAGTCGGTCAAAGGTCCAAAAAAAAATTTACAAATCAAGCTCGATTGAACTGAAATTTGACAGGAATAATTTTCGGGATATCGTAAATACAGAAAAAATACACTTGACCTATTCGTTGACCCAGGGGTCCACGTTATAGAGCTGCAAAGGTCAAACCCTGACAGGCTTGGATTGGTTGAAAAACTCAATTAATAATTGATCCGT
This sequence comes from Ophioderma brevispina, assembly GCA_023653785.1. Lineage (NCBI taxonomy): Eukaryota > Metazoa > Echinodermata > Ophiuroidea > Amphilepidida > Ophiodermatidae > Ophioderma > Ophioderma brevispina. Next base: position 24,837 of record JAMKCH010009813.1, on the reverse strand, counting down.
GTAAAGTTGTTTGTAACATTTAAAAATACATTTAATTGACATTTGTGACATATGGTGAAGTTATCAGGGTCAAAGTCAAGTCATCTCAAGGGGTCATTAAGGGGATCACCATCCATTCCCAATACGGCAGTCTTGTAAATTAGATCTGTTACCAGGTCAGTTATACTGTCGTGTTAGTAACCATATGTCTTAACAACACCACTTAAAATGGCAATTGCCTGTATTTCATTTAATTTACAGCATTCAGAAGTAACTCAAAACTTTTCAAACGCCGTTTTCTCAGAAACTAGCATGTTATGCGGATTTCGACCAGCAGTATGCAGAACCCACGACGACGATATGATGGCGTATCTTAAAGAGTGTAGTATATGATCCTTCGATTAATTTTACAAAGTTATGTAGAATATTTTTACTTCATGTGTTATTTGTATGCAATGTTTTTATTTGTGCAGACCCCGTGTAAAAACAGCACTTTTTGTTTAAGTATATGAAAAAAAATAACAAATATTATATAAATATCAAAAAATAAGAAATAAATATATAAACAATAAGTAATAAAATAACAGTTTAGCTTAATTCGAACCGGAACTGCTTGGTTAGGCGGATTTTCTCGAACAATCGCAATTTTCTCTGACTTAAAAACGAGCAAGGAATAGAATACATCGGTACAATTTTTTTCATGATGGCTTGAAATTGTAATTAGATCATGGCCGCTATTAAGCGTGAAATAATTTCACCAAACGGATTCTTGACTATTGACTGTATATAAATGCTTCTGATTTTGGTATCAGGACGTACTAATTCTCGCTCCCAATAAATAAAACACGCAATGTTCTTTGCGAAAAAAAACACACAATCAAATGCAAAACCCTTGGTACTCCATGGGATCAAAGAGAGAAAGATGGCTTGCATGAGGACTTGGTTTCCGTATGTCGGCAAAGTAACTGATTCCTGCGAATTATTATTGTCTAATTATACCATACCTTTCATACTGCAAAAGCACCTTATGCAAAAGTTGCACATTTGAATTATGAAAATGAACACAATGTCACACAAGTTCTTTTCTAAAATAAAAAAAAAATATCAGTGACCATTAGATGTACATCATGCTGGCATTGACTTCGAGCAAATAATAGCACTGTTGATATCTAGTATCCTCTCGTATGCACAGGATAAATATAGTATTTTTTACTCTGGAAGTACAGCGCCTTGTTATAATACCCCCGGGGGGGGGGGGGGGTTACCCACAAGTTTGGTTTGGGTAGGGACGTGCCTCCGAGAGGCTGGAAGTAGTACCCATATCTATCCAATTTTTGCCAAAAAGGGGACCCATAGCTAATACCGGAGATGTCAAGTTTTGACCAAATTTAAACTACAAAATGTTGCCAATTTTTCCCTCAAAATTTTTGGCAATTTAATCACATTTTGAATCTTTGGTCTTCAGATTTAAGATTGGACTTAATTTTCCAAAAAGTTAGAAAATTTTGGCTTCCGATTAAAGAAAATTGACTAATCTCCACAAAAATTTGAGAACATTGTGCAAAAACGACCCATTGCTATCGAATATAAACCCCGTTATTACTACATGATGTTGTAACATTAATAGTAGAAGAGGTCTATGACGGTCTCGACCCCATGGTCAAAGTTCAAGGTCAAAGTCAAAATTTACAAAACAGCTCGATTGAACTGAAATTTGACAGAATAATCTCGGGATATCGTAATACAGAAAAAACATACACTTGAACCCTATTCGTGACAGGGCGGGTCACGGTATAGAGATGCACAGGTCAAATCCCTGGACATGCTTGGATTGAGTTGAAACTCAATAATATTGAGCCTTGTAAAGTTTGTTAACATTTAAAAATACATTTATGACAATTTGTGACATATGGTGAAGTTCAGGGGTTCAAAGTCAAGTAATTGCAAGGGGTCATTAAGGGGATTACCATCCATTCCCAATACCGCCCTTTCTACGTTCTGTAAATTAGATCTGTTCACAGGTCTAGTTAATACTGTCGGTCAGTAGTAACCATCAGGTCTGTAAATACACCACTTTTAAAATGGCCATTCTTTTATTTCATTAATTACACGCATTCCTATAGTAAATCAAATTTTTCAAACGCCGTTTTTCAGAACTAGATTTATGCTGATTAGACAGTATGCAGAACCCACGACGATATGATGGCGTATCTTAAAGAGTGTAGTATGGATACTACGAGTAATTACAAGTTATGTATAATATTTTGTACTTCATGTAGTTATTGTAGGCAATGTTAATTGTGCAGACCCCGTGTAAAACAGACTTTTTGTTGATCGGCTACCCTGGAAGATATGATTATATTAATATTATTAGAAATAAATAAATAAACAATAAGTAATAAAATATTCCAGTTAGCTGAATCGTACAGGAAAAACTGTATGTGTAGGCGGATTTTCTCGGAGACAATTCGCAAAATTTTTCCCCTCTGACTTAAAAAGAGAAGAGGAACGAATTACCTCGGTACAATTTTTTCAGGATTGCTTGAAGTGAAATTGAATGAGCTCATGGCCGCCTCATTAGCGTAAATAATTCACAACGGATTCTTGGACTATTGCACTGTATATAAATGCTTCTGATTTTGGTATCGGATAGTACTTTCGCTACCCAATAAATAAAACACCAATGTTCTTTGCGAGAAAAAAACAAAACAATCAAAATTGCACCCTTGTACTCCATGGGATCAAAGTGAGAAAGAAGATGCTTGCATGAGGACATGAGTTACGGTATTGTCGGACTAAAGTAACTGATTTTTTTTTCTGCGCAGTTTATTATTGTCTAATATACCTTAATACTATGCAAAAGCATATGCAACAGTGCCACATTTGATGAAAAGACCCAAAATGTCATCACCAATTTCTGTTCCTAAATATCAGTGACAGTAGACGACATCATGCGCATGACTCGAGCAAATAATAGCATGTTGATATCCAGATAAATCCGCTCGGTATATGCAGAGGATAAATAGAGTACTTTTTCTCTGGAAGTACAGAGCCATTTTATTACCCCGGGGGGGGGGGGGGTACCCAAGTTGGTTTGGGTAGGGGAACGTGCCTCCGAGAGGTGGAAGAGGACCCTATCTATACCAATTTTTGCCAAAAAGGGGACCCAAACGCTATACCGGAGATGCAAAGGTTTGACAAAAAATTTTACACAAATTGCCAAGTTTTCCTCAAAAATTTTGGCAATTTAAGAACATTTGAAATTTGGCTTCCGATTTAAGAATGGACTAATTTTCCAACAAAGTTTAGAAAAATTTTGGCGTCCGATAAGAAAATTTGACTAATTCTCCAACAAATTTGAGAACCTTGTGCAAAACGAACCCATTGCTATACCAAAATTGGCACGAAAAAAGGGGTCATGCTCATACCAGAAGGTATGAAAATGAGACCGAGTCTGAGTGGCACGTCCCCTATAGGTCATTGGTTGAGTACCCCCCCTGGGCGTTATACCACAAGTGAACAGATTTCGGTTGCTCATCACCCGAGAAGATTGAGCCTATTTTTTTATGATGCAAAGCACAAGATACTGTCCTCTTTCACGATAAATAAACCTTAGGCTTCTACTGTGCGTCATTTGACTTGTGACCTATATTTCACCATTTTTCTGAAAAGGAAACAAAGAGGAAACAAAAAATCGTGAAAGATGAAAGAAAGTCTGTTTGGAATGACTGTGGACCTAACATCTTTGTGCAGAAACAAAACTTAACTTACAGTCTGCCGCGTCGTAGACCCATTTCTATCAATTTACCGGGTGAGAGCATAGGTCGCAAGACCCCCCTTCTTTTTGTATTTTTCTATTTAATCATGGTGGTAAATTGAATAAAAGTGAGGTCCAGCAATAACTTATGAATCTTGGTTATGCACAAAGATTGTTTAGGTAACAGCTACCAAGCAACTATATCACATGAGTTTTTTTCACATTAGTTTTCTTTTTCAATAAATGATGAAATAAACAGTCAAAATATTGAACTCACTAGAGTAGCACCTAAAGTTTAATTTTTCGCGAATGAGGCCAGCTCAATCCAAACTGGGTGACGTTTCATGTATAGGAGTCACAAGTATACAAATGGTACGCCATTGATTCCGTCCTGCGCTCGCTAATAACCACATCATACAGAGCATGACGGAATCAATGGCATACCTCATTTGCGTACTTGGGGATTCTATGTGAAACGTTCTACCCTAAACTGGGCGGGGGATAACGAGTCTATAACGCCTGACATCTTTTCCGCTGCATGGACAGTACAATGGCTCGCATTCCAAATAAACAAAGGGGAATCTGAAGTGCTTGTTCGCTGAATTACCAGGGATTACTTATCAACAACGCCACTATTTGCTTGAGTCAATGCAGCTAGTGTATGTCCCCTTGATCACTGATATTCAGAAAGACATTGAAGATGCATTGTATTCATTTTCATGAAACTTTGCAATTATGGTCGAGGCGCAGACGAGCTTTATTTATACTTCGATAAAAATACCATGAAGTCATAAACAAGTAGATAAATAATGCAAAGTTGAATGAGGATCCCCCGCCCCCTAGAAGGTTTACAATAAACTGGGGCAAATACTCAATATTGGTAGGTTGTTGAAATACACCAGTTCATCGGTTGTTTTATCTGGCTTGGACTGCTTGTCAGTCTTCCCGGTCGCAAAGGGTCTAAATAGTGGGGCTAAGGGAGGTAATCAGTCTGCAAAGCAGGTATACAAGGTTTAAAATAGCTGTCGCTTCATTTTGGCTCGCGATTCTGGCTTTAAAAAAAGACATGTCACACAACGGTGTTTTCCCTTGTTTTCCCCCTTTTTACTTTATGGAAGAACGCGTTGAATTATATATGCACCTTCAGTTTTCAATCCAGAAGTTCTGCTTCCAAAATTGGAAATTTCAAAATTATCAAAAGCAAATGACACGGTAGAAATCACGAACGTATTCTGCAACGAATCACCTGACATTTATTCTTGTTCGTACGATAGATTGAACATGCAATTACGAATGCCGTTTACTGATACAAAATATTGGCTAAATGCACGGGATATTGCAACAAAAGGTATCTATGAATCCGCATTTCATAAGAAAAAAGTTAACAACATTGTTATTTCCGCAGCGATTTTTCCTGGCCCACGATTTTTCCTCTGTCTGAAATTAGAAGGGCAGCTACTCAAGCTTTCGGATTCGAAGTTAAAAAAGGCCGGTAATGGTCAGGAAACAATACTTTAGTCGATCTAACAAATTTCCCTTAAATCTTAATTCGTCTGCATGTATATACACGGCGGTAAAGACATTCATCCGGTTTTTAAACCACTCACTGACACTAAATAGTACGCAACGGTCACAGAAAGGCCCGCACAGATTAAATAAGGAGATGGATGAGCTGTTCATCGTCTGCTCTTAGTGCTCCATGGTTCAATCACAAAATAATGCTATATAGCCTTACGTAACATGATCATTCCTCGTTTTAGTACACTATTAAAGCCTAAAAGGTAAAATATCTATGATCCTTATAGACAAAATTAATGTCTTATCAGCAAACTATAATTAATACATGTACTGATGAAATAAAATGTTCTAAATTGCCACTTCTTCCATGCCATTGTTTCTTTGCCATGATCGTACATATTAAGTACACAGCCAACGAACATTAAATCTTGCATTAGTGTCATCGCGCTATCACTATCCCCAGGTTATGTCCAATGCTCCCGTGATAACAGTTTTGATATTGTAAATTTCCAGCACCTGCAAAGAAAAAGAAAGAAAAAGTGTACTTCCTCACACAGTTTTTAGCAATTAAACAGAAAGCTAAACCACACTCTCAGGTTTTAGTCTTGTGAAAGATATATGATATAATTTACTACAGATTGAATTTTGCTTACCCCTGGGCTAGGGTTGCTAAAGTCACCGTGACTGACACCATTAACCCGTACCCACGATGCACTGGCTCCGAACACGCGGACGGTGCCCCATGTTAGGCTGTTTGCTCCACCGTAACCATTTGTTATGACTTTGCTAGTAATTGAGGTAGCCTAGAAACAAGAACAATTGACAACAGACGGAAACAACAAATATGTGAAACTTTTCTGACATAAATAATAATAATAACTAAAATACTTTAAGTGACACTTTGAATTATTCATTCATATAACATTAACATTCATTATATTCATTAACATTCATATCCTTTGTTATTCCAGTGGATTACCCTTAATTTGCATAAATTATTATTCATACCCTTTGTTAGCCAAAAACGAAATAAACCGCAATACAAAGGAAAAAGTTAGGGGAAAGGAAATTTCGCCCTAACGTCTTAATTAGTGCATAACAATAGCAAATTTCCCCCTAACCTACTACATAAGACTAATAATAATAATAATAATAATAAAATAAAACAAAAATAAAGGTACTTACTGCACTCACACAATGAATATTTCATATTTTTCTTGAAAGTGAAATCAAATATTCCTACCCTTTCAAGCGCTAATTCCTCGGGCCCATCCCAGATACTACTTGTTAACACCATTTAATATTTTCAAATTGAGCAAACTTTGGAACTGATTGGATGTAGTCTGATGATTGTACTCACTGTTGCCGTGAACTCTGCATAGTAATGATTACCAGTCTCATAGGTATCTGTAGTATATAAAAATAATTAGTTTGAACAATTTCTTCAACAAATGCTAAGAAAAGAAACCCCAAGAAAAGCAAACAAATATTGAAAGACTTTTGTTGGACGAATTTTTACACCCCAAGGGCTTTTTCTATCATAAGAATTCTCTATCGCAGTAGAGAATCAGCAAAACGCACAATGCATTATTTTGAATGTGATAATGAGCATTTCAGATTGATCTGAACACTTAAAATCTACAACACTTAAAACATGACCATGAATCAATTCTTTAATTGATAATTAAAATCAATTATCATGCTCATTGCTAATGGTAGGAAATAGTCTGTTGACATTCACAGGTCCTCAAATCTGCAAATAACTGATTTGACGTGATAATCAAGTTCTAAATTTGAATTTAGAATATTATGTGCAATGCATCGTGGGATTGCCAGATCCAGTAAGTTATTGCCTGATCCAACACCTCGCCAGATTCGACAATGTGCCCGGACTTTTCAAGGTAATTTCCAAGTTATATTCTCGTAAATCGCTATTCATTGGCAGCAAGTTTGAAATCTGAAGCAAAACAATTCGAACTCGAAGGGTTTTTTTATGATAGATAGCTTTACCTACTTCATTTTTGGTTTTCTTATTAAATTTATTTATTTTTATTGCGTTATTTTACTTCTGAATATTTCTCTACATACAAATCTCTCCTTACCTATAGAATCTCCGTCATCCCAGAATAGATCTCCTCGCGCTGATTTCAAATCATCCAAGGCAACTATCAAACCCATTGGATTATTTCGGCTAGAAATAAAAACAGGATCATGTTACCTTGGTATATAATGTAAAAGATCAGGATTCGGGTGAAATTTGAGTTGTAATATGCTTGTTACTTGAAACTTACTGTTATAATGTGAGCAGTAAATGGAGAGTAGGGTATCAACCAAAACTACTTGCACCAATTCGTTCATCTTATAGATTTAAAATTCTAATCTATAAGATTAAAATTTTAAATCTAAAATGGATTGGTCCCTAATCACAATCTTTTGGGATTTATTTTAAATCCTTGTAATTTAGAGTGTACCTCAAAGATAGTCTAAAGATGACCAGTACTAGGAAAAATACGGATACCCACTATAAATGTATTATTATTATTTGATAGGAGACAGAGTCCTTAAAGTTATAAGTGTTGAAGTTATTAGTGAGCCACGCGTTTAAAGCAATCGGGATACGTATGCAGTTGAAAAGAAATAAACACGCATTTCAAATATTTAATACCTAATTAATATTACCTAATGGTAGTAGTAACAGCAGGTTCTTGTGTAGGCAACACATATCCACCTCTCACATGCAGAGGAATGTAATCCATAGGGGCATCTAGGTTTGTTGTTGTCTTGCGCACACCTATTTCGATACCCTTGAAAGAATTGCAATTGTGGAAGAGTTAATGAAACTATAGTTTAGGTTAAAGTTAGAAATGGCCTGCAACGTTAGATTTCACACAAATAAATTTTCATTCGTTTAAATACCAAATAGTGCTAGTGAAACGTCAATTTTAGCTGATAACATGACTCAGTTCTTGACAGGTTTCACTTTGACAATTTAAACCTCTACGACCCATTCAGCTATGAAAATCTGGATCTGGATATGAGATGAAAGGTCGTAGTTTTCTCATTGTCGACCTGAATTTCAGCCATTTCCCCAAGATAGAGACCAAAAAATAAACGCCGTTTTAAAGGTACTAAATAGGGCACTGCAATATCCATTATCACTTCTACCATCAAAACCGCAAGTCCATCTCCAACGATACCTGGTAAGTATATGCAAATTCCAGGCTCTCATATTAACATGATTAAGTAGAGAACACGATACACATAAATCGGAACAAGCATCTTTGACAGTAAATTCTACTTATGTTTCTTCCAATCACTATACTTACTGTGTAGTAGTCATACCAACGTGCATCTGGGAAGTAAGCATCCACATTGGTATATCCCTGGAATCGGAAAAAATGGAGTAGAACCTTTTTTTTACTTTGTATTGATCGATTTATTTCCAACTAAATTTAAGATCAAAATAAATATCGGCCATAGTAAAAGGACATTCCAGATTGTATCAAAAGAGTTCAAAGGAAACAATTATTAAATGATTATATATACCACACACAATAATCGGATGAGATATTCTGAATACGGCAGGTATTGTATTTCGATCGATCGATCGGTGTGTGAGGGAGAGGAGAGAGAGAGAGAGGGTGATTGGAGAGGAAGAGGAGGAGAGAGAGAGAAATTTGTATACACATCATTACCTCATCAACAGGAGTGATTGGCAAAGCGGAACCACAATAGCTGCCTGTCAATTGTGTGAGTGTAAGCATCTTCAACAAACGGCAATTAAAGCCATGATAAAATGTGGAATGGAAAGACACAGTAGATCTAATAAACATCATCCAACATTGCAAGAGTCTTTTCAAACGGCAACCGGCAGTCAGTCAGCGGTCCTTGGTGGTTTTATAGTGGTGTACAACAGTACAAGTTTGTCCCAAGTATTATAACAATGAACGTGATTAGATGGTTTAACCAAATTTGTAACTATGAAGTTTGTAATTTGCTTGCTTTATTTGATTACCGCATAACATGCTTATTTTTTAAAATCTTACTGTTATGATGCATCAGTTCGTATATTTTTTAACTTACTCGTGGAACACAGGCCTCATTACAGTGTGGCCATGAACATGGGAATGGTAGAAAAGTGTGTAAAGGTAAGGCATCAGGGTGTAACGGATAAGCAATGTTTCTCGGCTAACACGGGCTACCTCATCACCAAAGGCGGCTGGATCTTGCTCCTGAATTCAGAGGAAATATCGAAACAAACAATGAATTGAATGGATTTACAGCTTTGTCATTCTCAACAATGCAATGTATGCGAAAAATATTATAAATATATAAACACAATTGTAAAAAGTACAAGTGACCCTGCTTGCACTATGACAACGCTCATAAATTGCACAATCCAAAGCATCATAATTCAAGCTAAATATTTTACAATTGCGTGCAACATTACACCGAAAATTGCATTATTCACTTGGATTGTGAAAAAGATGTGTTTTGATGTGTTGAGGACTGCAGATTGTGTGATGATTACAGAGTAGTCCAATAGTATTCTCTTAGAACACAAACTGTTAAGAAAACCCAAAATTAAACGGTTAAGAAAACCCGTGTAAACTCATAAAGCCCAATTACATGTTAGTATTTTGACGAATTTTAATCCGATTTAGTTATTTTGAAAACAAAGCCATAACATCAGTTAATTTAGTACATCCGAGTTTCCATGACGTCAAGTAACAGGGGTTTTAAATACAAGGGGTTTAAAACAACGTGTCCTATATTAATTAAAATATCATTGAATGAAGACAAAGCCGTACAAATACACCATTGTATTTTGGAATACACTTCTAAACACAAAGCTATTTTAATAGCTGCTATATATATATTTTATTTCATTGCAACAATGCATATGTGATTCTCAGTCATTTATCTACGTTTTTCATGTTAATGACAAATTTGATTCAAAATTTGATTCAGTGATTAAAATGAAGGTAGTGATCCAATATTTGTGGGCAGGGCCAATTGGTAGATTTTAGAGGATCCGTAATAGCATTGATGCATTTACAAACAGCCTTAAAGAGTAGAATTTTATGGATTTTGTAACAATTTATTTGTACAAAAATTGGGAGTGGATAACATTTATCAATGTCGAAGCTGTTTGCTAGCACCAATAATTGGTCAAGCTAGTAATGTTAGAAATATCACCTGCCTTCCACACTGTTTTTAACACCAATCAACCGAATCAAAAATGACAAAATGTTCACTAAATGGGGTTTCTGAACCTTAGAGTTCGGGATTTCCTCTACTGTGATTTGAAATAATTTTGCTCCAAGTTAAGAAAGAGACTACCATTTTGTTTTGACATTCTATACACTGATGATCATTTGGATTAATAATTACCCTATAACCTTTGCCATTATGATTTCTAGCGAATGTGTAGAAGGCTCCAATTTGCATCCAACGTTGACACATTGGTGCATTGCTGTCGCCATTGAACCCACAGATGTCGGCTCCAATCTGTTAAGAGAAACCGATAGTTATTGATACAAGGAAATAGAACCATGACATCAATGAATTGATCATTTCAAATACCCGATGTATTTACAATATAATTATTAATAGAATCATTTTCCACAGTAAACACTGATAGATATCATAATTTATATTTATTGGGTATGTCAATCGTAAAATTTGCACATTTTCTTGGAAATGAATAAAATGTCATCTCTATTTCTTTATCTGAATATAATTGACCAAGGAATGTACACAATCATGACAATGGTACATTTGACTCAAATAATGAAGTTATTGATATGCAGCGGATAAAGAATGCAGATGATTGTTTTTTTAACTGCAGAGGCATTGTTACTCTACATTGTAGCATGATGTACATCAACTAGTCACTGATATTAGGGAATTGTGATGACATTTTATTCATTTAAAAAAAAAGTGCACCTTTTGGACTTGACATACTCCACAGTACTGAAATACAACTTATATTATGTTGATATTATCTGTGCAAAAATTAGTTACTTCGCCTTTAGGTGTAAGCAAAGTGTGTATTAAGTTTATGATGTATCCATGGTAAATACCACATGTCATATAGTTTCTGCACAAAATGGAATGTTAAGAAGTCTAAAAAATCCAAATGAAACTTACATATGGGGACTCCCAAACAATTGCCTCCAAAGAGCCCTGGAAGAGATAAAAAACAAAAATGTACAATAAAGTAAGAGTTTTTGATTTGTACGGTTTACGCTTTCATACAGGGCTTCTTGTAAGAGGGCACATATGCGTCAGGGAAATGCGCAGCACCCAAACGGCAGGTTGTGCGTTCAGCTCGGCTGTGGCCAATGTGTTGCGTCCATGAGTAAGACGCTTTACCCAAACGACTCCTCTCTACTCAGGTTTAAAAATGGGTACAGCATCAATGTTTGGGAGGGTAACAGACTCGCTGTTGTAGCGATCTTATACGCAACATTAATATGGTGGATTCTGGCCTTAATCGCTTCGAAAGAGAGATGGGCCACTCCGTTCCTGTATACACAGTTCCGTCCCTTTTACTTTTTTCAACATGGATTCTTGCAAAGCCTGTGGAAATGCCGTTTTCTGGGGATGAGGAGAATTGTCTTAGTCTTAATGAACGCACCAATGGATGAATAGGAGGTACTCCCTTTTTGGGGGACTGTCCCCCACTGTAGTTATCTCCTAACGTGACTTAAGCTTTGAAAAAATTAATCTTTGGTTGTATAGTTTTTTGAGAGAGTCTGTTATACACAGGTCGCCCTTTACGTTTTGAATAGGGCTCTTCAAATTGCTGTGGCAACTGTTGTTTCTGTCTGTGGCTGATGTTGCGAGAGTTGATTAGTCTTCATTTACTCACCAATGATTGAATAGTGCCGGTTGCTTCCCTTGACTCGTTATCTCCTAACAGTGTCCGCGATATTTCCCAAGCCTACCAGGGAAGGTAGATCGGCTGATTACAATACTACGCTTACCAGGGGGAGGTAGCCCCAGCTTGTGCCAGATGGTGAAATAAGCAAAATCATAAGTTAACTGCATGATACAATCCCATGAAGTTCTGTCTGTTAAAGAGACACAAGAGAGATTTTTCTGAAGCATTTTTTCTTCTAAATTTGCACTAGATAAGACGAGAACATTTATATGTTCTTCGACAACTTTTGAAATACCGAAATAAGTTTGAACTTGCAATACTGTCAGCATTTGCTGACAGTAGCATTATACGTAACATAAGTATTATGTTTGGGGGCATTTTACCAGTAAAGCAAAGGAGGTGGCAATCAACCCTTCCCACCTTCCGACTCTGACGGGGCACCCGTGACCTCCCTGATGGGTTGGACTACACTCATTTTGATTCGCTAAAATGACCGCCAGGATGAACTTACAATTACATAAGCCTTAGAAATATTCTTTGCGTTTTGTGCGCAGGGATTCATCCGTTGGGGAGTGGTAAACACTTGTTGGACGAGGGTTAATAATAATGCATCGTCAAACATGGCGCTGGTCACACTGTAGGTTGATTTCGAACCTTACAACTTGGACTCGATAGAATAAAACAACATACAACCACGTAGATTCTGAAAATTACTATTTTGAAAAAGACTACTTTCTGAAAATTACTATTTAAAAGGAATACTTTCTGAATTACTATTTAAACAAGATTATTTTCTTTCTTTTTCGTTTAGTATTTCCCCGCGTATTCTTTAATCGAGATTAATATATTACATCGGTCAATATTGACAAATTATGCCAGTATATGAAGGTAACGGAATATATTATCAAGTTCGATATAGAGAGCAGTCGCTTACGGTTATCTCCTCCACATTTTCCTCTATGCTACATGGAAAAAAGTAGTTAGAACATTCCCCACCATTTGCTACATTGCTGAGAGTTTCAAAATCTACAAGCGCAGTTATCACTCAATTTAAAGCCAACCTTCCAATTTAACTTACCTTCCCCATCCAGACCTGTGAAAATGTGCACGAACTCATAGTGAAAAAAAGAGGAAATGACTTAAAAAAGCTGGGCTGCAATAACAGTATTCAAATCAGCTTTAAAAAGGGCTTGACTAATAAAAGAAAATGCGTAAATTATTTATATTTATTATTAGTTCTTCTTCTTGCCTGGGCGAAACCCCTTCAGTGCAAGCACTGTTTTTCAGGGGTTGCCCAGGGAAGGGTCAAAAAAAACCTCAAAAGTTCGTACAATACAAAGATACTTGAATAATTAAACAGAGACTTAACTGGAAGTTGAAGCTTTGATTGAAGTTCTATACTGCTCTCTGGAACATGATATTAGCCAGAATTACATCGCGGAACAACCGCGCATGGTTTAGAGCAGCTTAAAGAACATGGGACAGGTCAAGACTATATAGTACTAGACCTCCCAAGCTTAATCAACTTGTATTGGTTTGGTTAACTACACTGTCAATCTTTACAAACAATTTTTTCTGCTAAATATCTGAGTTTTACTATGATGTACTATTACATTTGTATTATAATTTGTATAGTATAGATTTTGGGAGGGAGAGAGGTGTGGATGTAATTTTCCTAATATCAAGTTCCAGAGGCGGATAGAACTTCAATCAACTTCAACTTCCAGGTAAGGTCTCGTTTAATTTATTCAATTATATAGCCCTCTGAATGATACGAAATTACAGTGGGACTTCAACGCAACTGGAACTGGCCCATGCAAACAATTTGTCACACTTTAATCATTAAATATCAAAGCGTAAAGAGGACGTGAACCACACCCATATGTAGCTTCTCTTCTATTAGCGAGTTGGTAGTTTCACCAATTCATTTGCTATTTAAAGACAGATCAGTGATTTGAAAATATTGAATTTGCTGGAATAGCTTTAATGTGAAGGATAAGTATGTAAAAATTTCATACGTGACCTTTTCCAGATGTAGCATTGAAGAAAGGAAGAAACCGGCATGTTCCAAGATACGAGTTCATATCCACATACGTGTTGTAGTAAGTTCGGTCGCCGCACAGTAATGACTAAAATCTCCGATGCTGTCCTTATTAGGTTGATTATGGTCTTATCATTGCGGGGTATGTTAGCGATACCGGACTACTGTACGTACATGCCTAAAATCCTGATTTTTTTGATGATTTTTCGATTGATGATGTAGCAAATCAATGATAGTGTCGTTAAATCACATTCTAGTTAACTTTCTGTTACATAGTACTACTATAATGCAGAAATGTGTCTTGCACAAATGAAAATAGGTACCGTTTAGTTGACACACACGTACACACACACAAATTGTGAGCTTGTTTCTTCAACTTCTATTTTCTTTCGCCAACATTTCGGGGGTAGTTTTCCAGACTATTCGAAATTCTTAAAACTGTCTGAAAAAAACAGCAAGAATTGCACTACTGACCACATGGTTGAAGTATGCGAAAAATTATTTGTCTTCGCCTATCTGCGTTCTGCATATGTGCTGTAATCATCTTTTTATGCATCGGTACGTGGCTCTCAAAGCGTATTACTTAACTCAATTAAGACCAATGTCATTTTGTCCTATCACCTACAAAATTGTGACTGCAAGCACTATACTACCAAAAGTAGGCCCTACTGCTCCAAGTTCATTCCAGGATATCTTCTACTCTGTTCTATGTTTGCCCATTTCTTAGGTTCATGCCTGGTAAACATAAGATATTGTAAGTTAAAAGGGTTATCTACTGTCTTACTTCTCGGCAGTGTAAGTATGTTAGTGTAAATAATACTAATACCATGAGGAACGGATAATCTGTTCTATTACAACAGCAATGGATTATAATCTTGTGAAAAAAATGATCAAGCAACATGAAAATGACAACTGTGGTTTAGTCAGCAAAAACTGCCAATTTCATCCAGTGATTCAAATCCTTAACCCTTCCATTTCACACTTTAATTACCCACTGTCAGGTAAGAAAAGTAGGTGAATATAAGCTATAGAAGAGGACTATACCTTCAGAACAAACCATTTTATCGGTGGAATTTTGACCACTAAGTGGTACATTAGAATTAAGAAATGGTGCTGTTAGGATGAGACTGGCCAAATGCTAATTTGTAAATTTCCTGATGGACTGGTTTGGAGCTGCTTGAGACATGAATAGAAAAATAAATGTATGGCCATGAGGCATTTCTTGATTAATAGACTGTCTAAATGTTTGGGGTCAATAACATATCCATCCAACACGAGTGCATTGTGCACAAAATAAATGCTAAGGATATAAGTCAGTTTTCACTAGCCCAAACTCCAATTGCATCATCATATAATTTTTGGTCAAACCAATTAAATCTTGCGTAAGTGATCACAGTTCGATTAGTAGATAAATCATGTGCATTTAATTAGTAAAATACATTTTTGTAGGATATGATCATCATTTAAGAAATAATCCCGCTCTGTTCACAAAACGCATTCCAATTTCCACATTTATGACAACGGAATAAAATTCAGTGGAATCGCACCCTTGACACAATAAGATGAACCATCTTCTCTCATCTGTCTAGATGTTATCCAAATCCATGGACAAGCTTGTCTTGCTAGGTTGATGGAGTTTTATCCCCCACCCAATCGTTTCAGCCAAAATCAAAACTCTTGGTGTCGCTGTTTCTGCCATACTGCTCAACTAATATTGTTGACATGATGACATCAATAACTAACAACAAAACAAGCCATGTATCTTCAATCCTTATGCATGAGAAGAGCACAATGCCACTGCTTCTGGAACCCTTCACTTCCTTGAAATTTTATCTAATAGCACACAAAGCCAAATAGATAGTAAAAGTATAGTAGTAACTATTTTAAGTAAACACAAAATGCTACCAAATATGGGGTTCTCAACATACTGGACAATATTTCTGTGATATTAAAATGTTTCCAACTACACATCACCTGTGTTATCGATTATTTAAATATTTTAATATTTGTTTTACATTCCTCTTGGATTGCTCAGGGTAGTCATAACTCGTATTATGTGTGCTTTTTCTATACTGGATTGATATCAAATGCCATAATGATGATGATGATGATGAATGCACCATGTAGTGGGGTTTGCACATGTTACCCTTATTTGACATTTTTAACAAACGATTCCATTAAATATATTTGATTCACAAAAGAATCAAAAGGTACCAGATGAATGTTGAAAAATAAACTCTCATTCTCAACATCTACCCCAAAACTGTATATCACTGCAAGCAAACGTGAATCTCGCTTATATAAGTAGTTGTCATAGCCACATACTGCCTTTAAAATTCAGATAAGGCTAATCCCGACAGGAGAGCATGACCCTCCAATGACATAGGTGTTATTCTAGGCTTCAGGATATTCTCTATCTCAATCAGAATTGTTTTTTCATCATTCTAAATCATAATTTCCCGTAGTATTCATATTCTGGGTTGCACTTCTCCATCTCATGTATTTAAATTCACACACATATTGGTTCATATGGCTATTGTTATATTTGCGTATGTATAGGCATTTATCATATTAGCGCAGGCACAATCTTGACGAATCTCATGCTCGTAATTACCATGGCCAGTTAGAGAATAATTTACAATGCTTTACTATCTTTCCTGCATTTGATATCACGTTATTAAATGCCATGTTGATCAAGGCCTAATATTTCTCCAAAGTCATCATGAGCTAGTTTATAGGCCTTTTATGGCCTCAGTCTGCATCTAGAGCAATACTGTATTTCATAAGAATGCGGTGATTAACTCATCTTGGCCTAGATCTCTTGGCAGAAAAATTGTCTTACTCTTATTACATCTGCACTAGACTATCATCACATCAGATTACACCCTTAGTTAGGCTTTACTTGGAGTATTAACTCTTATTATTCCTGATCAATATGATGAAGGCACAGTTGTTGGCACGCGTTACACTTTTAATTTATACTCTCTGCCATCGTAATTCATCATGCAATGAAATTGCGTTGGTAATTGATGCTCGATGCAGTAATGGTATACACAAGAATTTACAAATTTTATGCAACATGCGATTGTCAAAAGCATTTGATGAGTAGACTATTTTTAGTGATATTTTATTATTTATGAATGGTTATTACTCATGTCACATGATCAGACGTGAATATGACTGATGTACTTTAGGCGTAACTATTATTATTATATTTATCATCAGACCGCTGCGACCAATAAATCTCAAAATCTTGTATGTACATTTCATGATTTACCACTTGGCCGAAAAAGTATCATGTGGGCCATTTCAGTAGTACTTTAAACCCTTCAGGACCGTCAGGCATGGCAACGGTAAACAGTCTCAAGACTCAGGCATGGGAAGTGTCTTATGGCATGCAATACTCGAAAATGTTGGCCATTGGCATTTCATTGGTCGCTTGCTCAGAAGGTCAATCCCGACGGGGACGATTAAAAAATTTTGTCATGATCCAAAGCCAGTTGGATAACCATCTACAATGCCCAGTTTTAATTAATTTTAATATATTTTATTATTTACGTACGTTTTATCAAGCCTTCTGCTTTTGACACGTATCTGTTTTGCCACGACACGGATAACAAATTCGCCAAGTGCGTCATGGCATCAGCATGGTACACGATACGATTCTCGACATGTCAAGGCGGTCGCAGTCTAACTCTAAGCCTCTACTATTTCCACCGTAGTCTACGTCATGCCGTGACATTCACCTTCGCCCTCCCTGTTTTCCCTTCAATGTTCATTGAGAAAAAATATCGCGCTCATGTTATAAATTTCAGGCGAAACCGAAATTTACCTGGCATTGCTCATTTCGATTCCGCCGGAGTAGTTATTCAGTTTAGGTTTATCATCTCGTCAACTGTTGACAATTGTTTATTGACTTGGATTATTTACGAGTCACATGTCGTGCAATTTGTACCATCACGAGTACGTAACATCGAGCTTCTCCGTCGCACGTGGGCAAAGGTCAGTGGGCCACCGGAATGGCCAAAATCACTTATTTATAATCTTACATTATATTCATCCGCGCCCCATCATCACAACCTAGCGGTGGTACTAATGAGCGAATAAATAGCCCTTAAATAGTGGGTATTCTAAAGGTCATAAACCTTAATTGTCATATAATTTAAAAGCCTTTTAACTTTGAAAGCAATTTTAAAAACTCAAAAACATTTTAAAAAAAAAATAGATTTAGCTTGAGCTATCGTCTTCTTATCTCGGACCGCTGTGCATGCAGACTTGCAAGTGCAACAGCGATCGAGACATTGATCATTCAACCACATTTTAATGCCATGGTTTTAACCGGGCTTTTATTATCACTCTTGCTCTAGCGCTTGGGATGCATGCTTTACCTTGAAATTTTTTATTTCTGTGCTGGGCCATCGGCACCATTTTCGTTATATACTCAGTTTGTCATACTGGAACTAGGAGTGTGCTTGTCTATCTTGGTCCTATCAGTAAAAACCGCCATGTTTTTTTTTTTTTTTATAAGTTCGGACTTTCGACCCTCGTTCTGGATTGCCACGGCTTTCCTTGTCAATCGCTCATTCTTGATGGGCATTGGCACCTTATTTCTAGAACTACTTTTGTCCATATGGAAACTAGGAGTATATCGGTTTATTCAATAATAACCGCAAAATTTAGCCCTTTTCCAAATTTCATTCACGGGCTGTTTCGAATAGTCTGCACTTACAAAAGACGAGTGTTCTGGCCTTACGCATGCGCGCGGGTTGTATGCCATGTATGTTAATTTCGTATCAATTCAGAGGCCAGTATTATAGAACTACATACGTAAAAACAATTCATATTCAATAATAATAATACAAAAATTACTTAAAAAAAAAACAGCCCCAGATGGGATATGGCACATTCTAAGACATTTAAAAAATTGCAAAGCATGTGATATTTAAAATTGTGCAAAAAAGAGGAATTTAAACTGAAAAGAGGAAAGGTTTCATGTTGCAAATCCCATAAATCAATGTTGGGCGGAATGGTAATTCAGATTGCGTAATTAGGAGTTGCTGGTGAGTGTGACGATAACCTCATTCAACATTGCTTGGGGGGAAGGGATTATTTTCCGAAAATCGTTCAAAGTGATTCAACATTATTTCCAAGATTATAGAGATTTACAAAGAATCCAACTTACAAGAAATATTATTTTAATCGACTTACATTGATTCAAAATCACGGTAACGTTTGCACGATTGAGTGACTCCATAGAGACCGTGCAAGTCATAATGACTAACAAGATGTTGGCAGGCGTCGGAGGAAATGGATTTATCAGCAAGACACGTTGCCCCAGATCTCTGAAAATAGAAATATATTGTAAAAATTTAAGGACAAAATTATGAGTTTATTTTTTGTCAAAAAATATAAATGTATTTTTTTAAATGTGTTTTGAAGAATGTAACGGTGACTCTGTGTAGGACAAATGTGGTTTAGAGTGAAAAGTGACAGAGTTAGATATGCAGATCAAGGACACGAGTATTTGTTTTTATTAATTGTTAGGGAAGGTAAAAAAAAAAAAAAAAACCGTGCACATTATTTAAAGGTATTGCAGTTATAATGTTTATCTTTTCTAACTTACTATTGTTAGAAGAAGATATTAATGAATGCGTTATTTGATTCCATATTAGGCGATTTTCTTACTAGGAAAATAAGGTGGGTTTTCCAATTGTTGGATTGACATCCTTCAATGCTCCCTGTAACAAAATTAGATGGTTCATTCATGTCCTGAAAAAGACTGGTCAGTTCATAATTTTAGGATCATTTAACCAGGCACCAAGCGAAAACTGATGGAGCATGCGAATCTGAACCAGGCAGTGCGATACACCTAAAATAAATTTTATATTTTTGACAAATGTATGAAGTAATCATTCGCAATAGAGCCGATGATCAGTGGTAAAGAAATGACAAGCAGCGTTTGTTGAGACATATTACTATTTTTACTGGGTCGCAAACGCTAATACCCAGTGAGCATAATTATGTGAAAGGGAAAAATCGAACTTACACATGTAGATACAATGGATATAATTATCACCAATTTTAAGCACTATCAGTGAATTTTAGCGATACTGTATTCTTATGGAGACAGCAGTGGTTTATACCATCAAAAAGATAACGTGGCTTTGTCCTACTAAGCCTGCTGAAAGACACCGCCAATTTAAGGTTGGTTCCCTTCTAATCATGTAACTTCTTCAAATGATGTCAAAAGACTTCGCAAGAGGGCCATACAATGAACTTTGACTACAAACGGTGCGCGACACAAAATACCTCCTGCGTTGTGCGATTTATATATCTAACGTCCCTTAAACTGCATTGGAATGCACTTTGCAAAAAAAAATCACGGAAGCGGGCCCCTGCCTTGGATTGGGGGGAAATTTACCTTTTTGGACGGAGGTGTGAAATATATGAAAATAGCTGTTTGCGTGTCAAAGGTACCCACTCTTTGTAAAATGTGAGAGATTGCGAAATTAGGATATTATTCTATCTGGTAATTTAAACAAACTCGATTCAGTTTGAAAAGGGAGCAACAGTTTCTTGACGATTGAAAGTATACGAAGCTATGTTGGCCTTGATTTGCGCGTTTTACAGAATTTAACAGCATGTTGCTTTGATTCGAATTCCAGAATAAATTGGGATAAGTGGTGATTTCAAATTTAGCCGTTTGGTTGACTGGCGTTCAAGGCGGTTCAAAGCGGTTCAAGTGTGCCTCTTGTTTAAAATCAATAGAGACTAGTTCATAGGTTCAACCAAAATGAACCGGTGTGAAAGAGATATAGTCCGGCGGGCCATAGTCCGGGGTCTAGACGATACGGAATAAAGCGTGATGAAACTAATGTGCGTGAAGAGTAACGACTCGATTGCCTCTTGTTAACCAGTGGTCGGACTATGAGTACGCCGACTATAATTACTTCTACACCGGGCAGAACCATCGACACCCGGTGTGGTTTTGAGTTTTGAGTCGCCCCTAACCTTTTCCTTTCAACAATTTGAAGAGAAACGATTGATCCATTGTGGGTCTAGATTTATTTTCATAATTGAAATACAGACTTACAGCCATATACCATCGAAGTCGACGATTGTCATGGAATTTAACACACTCATCTGTCCACCAGGTCTGTGTGATTGGCTTAGTGTAGTCTGGAAAATATATGTTCTCTGGTGGCCACACCTAAAATATGTAACCAACAAATAGGGAAAATCCTGAAGCAGGTGGGGGCTAAATGAATTTAAATACAATTGACATATGGAATTGCATTTTTGAACCCAGGCCACGGGCTGGGAACTCATTTGAAAATCGACACGAAAAAGAAATTAGAGATATGAATATGGTACGTCAGCACTACCGTCAGCGACGATGAAAATGAAAAATTCAAATATTAGTAAAAATAGTAAGTCATATTGCTTATCAGCTTCCAAACCTCGACTTGTCCACATTGTACAAATGTAGTATGCAATTTATTCTTAATAACAGCTCATTTTATAAGGCAAACTTTGTAGGCACGTTGGCGTTAGTAAATACTAGCAGAAACCAGGTTTAACCACAGGTACCATGAAGTTGTCGCCCGTTAACCGAGGTGCGTCATTTAAACCTGCCCACATGCCAATCCTTATCATATTTACCTTTCCGATTGCCGAAGTTGAACAGTCACTGTTTTTTATCCAAACATCCATGGCTTCTCCTGTGTTAAAGGCTTCATATGAGCCATCAGTAATGATACCTATGCAAGGGTCCTGTGAGGTGAAGATTATTGATAATTTGAAAAAAAATCGTGAATATGATTTGATTTCTCGTTATACTAGAAATAATACATAAATATACCGTAAAAGTAAAAACAAATGTTAAATTAAATTCCCGTATGTCCTCAAAATAGAATAGAAATTTCCAGAACAACTGCTCTTGTCTCCAAACAATTTGGAGAGTAAGGTCAATTCTTTCGCAACATGTTGCTACAGAATCATGCTGAACGTCAAGCGCATTGATCGTGTCTCAAATGCCAAAATCTATGATGCTACAGGTACGGAGCCTCTGATAAACCGAGTAAGACTGAGACAGCTCACTTTTCTTGGTCATATTCTAAGGATGCCAGAGGGCGAGCTTAGTAGGTTATATGCTTTCTACACACCGCCGCATGGCAAGAGGAAGCCAGGCCGACAGAGAACATCATATCTCTCCTACATCCAAAAGCTCTTGGGGGATACAAACAACATGTTGCAACCAAAGGCTATCTCCAACTTGGCCCAAAACAGAAGTGACTGGAGGAAACTTGCGATCGCCTGCTGCGCAGTCGACTGATGATGATGATGTCTCCAAGATCGGGTTTTGGTATATACTCAGAGCGTCCTTTACTTTACAAAATTAAGTGGAGTACATTTGTTATCGGTATTCTCTATTCTCACGACTTGTTATAGTTTAAACTCACCAGAATGATGATATAGTGCATGCCATAACTCTTCAAGGTGTCGACGTATTGAGGCAATCCATTATAGTTGACAGGATCTATGGTAAAATCTCTTTGCTCATCCATGTAATCGATATCACCGTATTGAATGTCCTGTGATACCAACAAAAATCGTCGTTATAAGATATTAAAATGTAAAGATAATATGAAATTAGGTAGAAAATAAACTGAAATTATTATTAGATGTTAGATTATTAGCCTTAATGTAAAGGTCTGAAATTAAGTAATCTTACATATGGAATGTTGTAAGCTCTCATGCGATCCACAGTTTCTTGCACTTTGGATAAGCTGTTGTAACCATAGCGACACAGTTGAAAACCTAGTGACCAGTAGGGTGGTATGAATGGTCTGCCAACAGTCTGTGGAGGAAAAATATGTAAAAAAGTATATTTTGTTTAAAAAAAAATTGCGGCTTTTCAATCTTCTATCCATTTAAGGCACTATCTATGTATTCTTCCAATGGCCTAGACTATCATTTGCGAGCAAATTGAAGAAATTTCATACTTGTGAAAATGTACCAATGTCGCTTTAAAATTAAGTATCAAACAATATCAACTACTTATTTGTATGTCTCTTTGTTATATTAAATTATTAGACAATGATGATTGTTGACTTACTGCTGTGTACTGCGACACAACATTTTCAGGCGTTGGTCCAAGGAAGACATAAATGTCAAGAATACCTCCTATGGTACGATACGCAACGTAAGGAGCTGGAGAGAGCGTCACGTCTGTGAAAAAGAAACGAACGTGATAGTACAATAAAATGGATGAAATTCTACTGGCTGAAATGACAGGTAGGGCAGAGAAGATACCCTTAGCTGCTTCCTCCTCCCATAATGCATTGCATCCATTGGAAGTTTTTGTACAGGTTGCCATGCGGATCGTTAGAGATGAAACGCTCTAACATGCAGTTTGTGTAGCAGTACTGTCATTTTAGCCATGTTTCATCACTCACGACCCCACATCAGAACCTGTACAAAAACCTCCATTTGGAAGCATGCATTGGGAAAGCTATGGAAATCTGTCTCTTGGTAGCCTCAATTGATAGGTAGCATTCATAAGGTACCGTTGGTATTCTACACTAGTGTTAATAACTATGGCTCATCTACTACTATCCCCCGGCCCACCGCCCACGCAAGTTACATATCCCTTACGTTCCTTAACTGCACTTTTGAAAAAAATAAAGCTAAGCTCCCTTTTTTTGTGGTGATCGTCAGAATTTCCTCTAGGGAGGTTAGGGATATACGTGCATCTATACTACAAAAGTTGGACTTGGTCAATGGTCATCAACCTTGCAAATTAATGATCAATAGTGATCAATCTGGTATCCTGACCGTATTATTTCCTAACCTACTATTGGTAGAAGAGTTTTCCCAATGAGTGTATTGGAAATTTTGCGGTATTGCCAAGCGAGTGAGCGAGTGAGTGAGTGAGTGAGTGAGTGAGTGAGTGAGTGAAAGCATATAATTATTGTGATTTGTTTTTGGTTTAACACTTGGCTCAGGTGAGAAAGGAAAGAATGGGGGAGGGGAAGTTGGAGAGTTGAATGTTGGAGAGCGAAAAAGAAACGACGAAGGAAGAAAAGACAAGGGGGAGTGAAAGGAAAGAGGAGATGAACGATAGAGAGGGGATGGGGATGGAAAGGGGAGTTAGATCAGTAGTGAGAGAGGGAAGGGGAGAAGGGAGAGAGGAAGGGTACGCTTGAGAAGACGAAAGAGGGAAATTGGGAAAGGGACGAAAAGGAAGGAAGAAGAGAAACGGAGAAAGAGAAGATTGAGAACTACCCGCCTCCCAGTACACTGGCAACGATGGAGGGGGGGGGGACACAAAGTTGTAGACTCCTTGATGATGATGATGATGATGATGATGATGATGATGATGATGATGATGATGATGATGATGATGATGATGACTATAATCGCTTTCACGCCTGAGTTTCACGCCCTGGAAATAATAATGCTGTATTCATTATTCATTCAACTTTTGCGGCACAACCTTTTTCTGACCTTGTGCAGCGGCATTCACGATAAGGACGCCATGAGTGTTTACTCCGTCTTCAATCACCATCCAGAATGGATAGACACCGTAAAGATTGCCGTTTGCCTGTCGTAAATAACATCAGTTTGCGAAAATAAAGGTAATACAAAACT